>WEDG01008818.1:0-34950 GCA_017591395.1 Schistocephalus solidus | reverse complement strand
AACAGCTCATGCACCTTACTACTGTCACCGAGCTTAGACAGAAAGCAGATGTGCTGGATACGACAAATATATGCGGCATCGTCGCCATCGATACGATAGGGTGAAGTTGAGAAGCACGCTGGACTTTGAAGCACCTAAGATGAAGAATTCGGTCGAAAAGGGCCAAGAAGCTGCGCGTTTTGAACCCTGAAAAACTCTGTTCTTAATGACATGCTCATGCAATCCTCTTGGTAATACAGGAGCAAGTGGAGGACTAATTGGCAAAGATTCCAAAGCAGGGCCTTGCACAAACTTTTAGGAATAGTTGCTCGTACCGACGCAAATAACATCGTCGACTGTGAGTAGCCTTTTTCCTTCTGATACTCTTAAGTGCTCATCAACAAATCTGAACTCTAAAAGTCACCAAACATACATTTCGACCGAAAACGCAATCTCGTTATTAAAGGGTTCCCGAATCCACTTCTCTGATTGCGACGAAAGCGGCAGAACAGGACCTCAGTCTTTTTCCGGAGAATACTCATATTCGATTCTTCGAGATGGCGCAATGCGTAACAGTGCAACAAAGCATTCCGTTTAGGAAAAGCGGATGTTTCACATGAACCATCATCACTCAAGGCCTCCTTAAAATCATCTCTGAAAATGATGTCTTCAGGCTTCACGCCTCCTTAGAACGGAGAACGGCTCTCCTCGCAGCGCCAGGGATGTAAGCTCAGCCGGACATACGAACCCAAGGAAAGGTACAAAAATGAGGATGCTGAGAGCAGAACTGAAAGAGGAGGACCTGGAGTAGGACGGCTCCATACAGCACGAGATAAAGTGATAAAGAGGTCTTTCTCATGGCAGACCCCGTACATAATCAGGGTGATTCGCCGAGACGGAGGACACTAAATACGATGTAACCCAACTGTACAGAGCTTGAATAATACAAAAGAAGGCGCTCCAGAACTCGGATGACGACCACCATCAGAACTCAACGTCGGCGGATGGACACCAGTTCATCTCGGAAAAGCAATGACAGACTCTAGTATCTCAATCGCCGGAAATTCGCAGAAGTCTATATGAGAGTTACCCAGTCCAAGTTGAGATGTTTTGTATACCAATGCTCATGAGCTCCTATCAGAAGTAGATGAACTCAAAGCATTAGCATCAGACCGAACCCCCGATATCGCTGCCATACGGGAAACGTGGCTCAAAGCCGAAATTCTCGATAGCGAGGTTTTCGATTGATGGATACCAACTTTTCGAAAAAGACAGAGAAAGGAGGAGGAGTGGCTGTATATGTAAGGACAGGAATCTCGGCAGTCGAACGAGACACACTCCATTTTCCTGAATATGAATTTCTCTGGATAAAGATAAAAAGGATTGTTCACAGAACCTTCAATTTTTGATCGATCTACAGACTCAACGGAACCATTCCGCAGCTCGATGAGTCCCTCTCCCTACATTTGCTCAAGGAAGCAGTCCATGCCACCAGGAGGTGCTTTATCGCTGAGATTTCAATGCACCTATAGTAGACTGGGTTAATCTGACAGTTGATGGTGCACCAACTTCCTTCGGCCACGCTAATGGATCTCACTCGACCAACCTCTGGCAGCGGTTCACATACCAACAAGATTTAGAGAGAACCAGAGAGCAAATTTCCTGGACCTTGTATTACGAAGGACTTCTCTAGCATTGATGAAGCGTATTCCATTGCACCCCTCGGTAAGAGTGACTCATAGTACGCTGATGCGATTACTCCACTCTTTATTCTCAGCGCCAGAATGGAACGGAATGCCGATCATATGGAAGGCTGATTTAACGCGATGAGGAAAGAACTGATGTCTATGAGATGGGATTGTTTGCTTAAAGGGAATCCGGAGGATGACTGGCGATCCTTTAAGACAGTCTCACTCTGATCTGATTGAACGCTTTTGTCCCGTGAAGGTGCAAAAAGAATAGTCGCCCCGCCTGGTTAACAAGAGAACTTAACAGGCAGCTAAAGAAGAAGAATAAAAAATGGAAGGTATTCAGGCAAACAGGGTCAGCAGAGCATCTCAAAGAATTTCGTCATCAAAGAAACGCTGTAAAAAATGATTCGTCAGGCAAGGAAGAACTATGAATCAAGAATTATTCAACAGGCTGAATATAAACCAAAAACTTTTATTCCATTATATCAATAGCCGACTAAAAAACAAGGACCCAGTAGCAGTACTCATGGATGGGAATGGTGTTGAAGTCGTTGAAAATTGCGACAAAGCCGAGTACTTAGGTCGGTTTTTTTGCCTCGGTTTTCACTAGAGAACCGGAACTTCAGCTTGACCACGTCAACAGTGCTGTTATAGACGCCCGTCCAGTGCTTGAATATATAATCTTCCAGGAACCTCTCGTGGAACTAGAACTGCGAAATCTGAAAGAAGCGAAGTCATCTGGTCCGGACGATATACCGGCCAAGTTCTTGAAAGAACTGGCCAGCGAACTGTCCAAACCACTAGCGCATATATTTAATTCGTCATTTGAATCAGGGAAACTGCCATCCGAATGGAAGGCAGCAAAATATATACCCCATATACAAGAGTGGTGCTCGATCTAATGTCAACAATTATCGGCCTGTCAGCCTAACCTCCATTTGCTGTAAAAATAATGGAATCAATAATCAAGAAGACAACCATGAAGTTCCTTGAGGAAAACCAATTACTCTCAGATCTCCAGCATGGCTTCAGACAGAATCGCTCCTGTCTTTCAGTTTCATTACTCTCAACAGAGCAGTGGACTCGTGCACTGGACGAAAAATGGTAGGGTTGACGTCATATACACTGATTTCAAGAAGGCGTTTGACAGTGTCCCACACAAACGTCTCATCTACAAATTATCTGAAATCGGCATAAGAGGAATGTTGCTGACATGGATCGCAGACTTTCTTACAGATAGGTTGCAAACTGTGTGCGTCGATACCTCGAAGTCAACACCTACCCGGTTCTAAGTGGTGTCCCCCAAGGCTCGGTATTAGGGCCGTTACTCTTCTTAGTGTACATCAACGACTGTGTCAACGACCTGGATTGCAGCGCCATCATGTTTGCAGATGATGTTAAATTGTGGAGGGTCATCAGATCTGATTTCGATAGGCACGCACTTCAAGAGGATCTCAACCGTCTTAGCAGCTGGTCTGCTCGTTGGCTCTTAAATTTAAACGTTGGGAAGTGTGTGGTCCTAAGACTGCGTACCAGAAGGACCAGTGAGGAGGATGATTCCTTCCAATACATTCTTAATGGGCAGCCCCTTTCAATTGTTGAGGAGCAGAAGGACCTCGGTGTTCTAATACATGCCTCACTTAAACCATCTTCACAGTGTTTAAAGGCAGCAAAACGTGCTACACAGGTCTTATTTGCGCTCAGACGTGGGTTTGTGCAGATTGATAAGGAACTCTTCCAAAATACCTACGGGGTATATGTTCGATCTCACTTGGGAATATGCCATCCAGGCCTGGCGTCCGTGGTTTAAGAAGGATTATCTACAGCTGGAACGAGTGCAGGCGAGGGCTACGAAGATGGTCAAGAATCTTAGTAATCTGCCTTACGAAGCCAGACTGGTTGAACTTGATTTGTTTCCTCTAAATTACAGGCAACTACGCGGTGACCTCATCCAAACCTACCGGATTGTCAGAGGCCGCAATTGTGCCCTAGAATTTGCTGAATTCTTCGAATTGGCTGGGACGGAACATCTGCGGGGTCATCCCTTTAAACTGCAGAGGAAGTTTGTCCACACGGAAGTCCGTCGGAACGCCTTTTCGCAGAGGGTCGTTGGAGCATGGAACGGACTCCCTGAGGATGTTGTCCTTTCAGAAACTGTTGATTCATTTAAATTCAAACTAGATACTCATTTTCTGAGAAACTATTGTCAATATAATGAAGATTGTGTAAACAGTGGCAGGTTGCGCCTGGCCCACACATATCGATGACCCTACATTTTCATTTGTCAGATATATCACTGTAATCATTTATACTATTGACATTTTTGCATATGAATAGGGAGCTCAAGGGCGAAAGCCTACTTCCCTCAATAAAGTGACTTAAAGTGACTTCCGTCCTGCCCTTGATCCAAGAAATCTTTTAAGAGGCTAAGAGGTTTTCTGACGAAAAATGACTACCTGATGAGGTAACCTTTGCCGAAAACCCATCGTTTAATGTTGCGAAACTCTTTTCGCGCACAGAAAAAGCGCATAGAAAAATGCAGCACCCCGTACTTCGAGACGCCTTAGGAAACCCAATAACTGAAGCTCAGTTGACTGCTGATAGCTTCAATTAATAATAGGTTTATTGATTTGGCACTGCTTGGCGCCGTCAAATCAATGCTTTCTTGTCTATAACTTTTAGTGAACATACTGTCGCTCCCTTTCCTAACATCCGGGTTTGTACCGGTAACGTCCTCTAAACCATAACTTTTACCCTCTGGGACCTGACCGTAGCCATTCGGCGTTTTCGTCAATCTTACAGTCCTGGAACAAATGGTGTCCCGGTCAGCGTTCTAAAGGCGGATGCAAACGATATATTTCCGTTCCTTCTGTATATGATATTTAATCTTGCTCTTGAAAGTGAAACCTTCCCTTTTTTATGGAAGGGATCGCACATTCTGCCTATACCCAAACACGGCTGACCTACGTCATTTTACGAATTAAGGCCAATAAATACACTGCCAGCAGTCTCGAAGAGCTTAGCGACCTTGATCAAAGACAAGATGATGCGTCACCTAAGAGAGAATAACCTACTGAATGCGGATCAGCATGGGTTCCTCGAAAAGAGGTCGTGTGACACCTGCCAGATCTCTTTATTTGATCATGTGCTACAATCTACAGACAACGGTTTTACAATTTACACCGTTTACTTCGATTTCACAAAGGCTTTTGATCGTGTTGACCACGATCTCCTTCTGCTGAAACTTGCCTCCATCGGCATAGGTAACAAGCTTCTGAACTTAATATTTTCCTATTTGAATGCTCGTGCACAGCGAGTTAAAAGTTCTGATGTTATCTCCAACCCCACGCACGTTAGGAGTGGAGTTATTCAGGGTAGCGTACTCGGCCTGCTTCTATTTTGCCTTTTTGTGAACGATGTTCCTGCCAGCCTCTACCCACTGCATATTTCATCTGACAATGCCTGTAAACCGGCATTAAATACAACTATTATTATTATTACTGCTGACATTATTGTTTGATTCACTCAACTTCCTACACTAAAAAAGAGTGTTGTGGCCTCCGCCTGGCAAGCCATGAAGCGTTTTTGGGTGCATTTCAGTCATGTTCACCTTTTTGCTATTTGTCTTTTGCAATTTTTAATCCCTCTCTTGGGGTTTTCACGGCAGATTTCCGTGGTTAACGGAAGGTTTGCATTTGGCTGCCGACAGGGCGATTCGAAAATTCTATAGATATTCTGTGAAATCGAATGGATATCGATATACCTCACCAAAGGTTACGTTCTCAGCCAACTGCAATCGCTTTAAACTGGTCTTGTGAGTACATAGCTCTCGTTAATACCTGGTCATAGGACATATTCTGTGGTGGTAGCACTTGCCATGGCTTAGAACCTCGAGCACGACTCTTTCTCCCCTCGTTTGATTTTAGTATCCGCACCCACGGTGAATGGAATTGAACGCTGCTGCGATGTCAAAAGAATGGACGCCTTCAGTCGCTGATAGCCGTGACTGACTTTAAAAACATGACACGATGCGGATATTTGGTGGAAGCATCCGTGCCCAACTTGATAAGGTCTCGCCTGTGAGCCATTGGGGCCTCAATAGTAAGTGAGAGTGGTTAGAAGAACCTTCACATAAACGTCCATGGAATTGCACCAGTATCATCCTGTTTGAATGGTCAAAACCAAGTCATTTCGCATGAGCCGCTTCGTGCTCGTTTGATCGACTCGTGCAATTTTAATGGAATCGTGCAATAATATGCTCCTCTGGGCGTCTTGCTGCGTAGGCCTACTGTCGCAGCCCACACCACAGCCTACAGGGTACAGACCTTGTCCCTTGAAGGCAGATGCTGAGTGCTTGATCATCGAAGCTGGTAACATGGTCGAGGTGCTCACGCTAGCGCTCGACTCCAGTCGAGAAGAACCACTCAATAAAAGTGTAGTACCGACGCTTCGAGCTTTCTACTCTGTTGTGCTGGTCCCTGTTTTCAACGATATCCTAGTGTCTTTATACCCACACATATAATAGGTACACCGTGTCGCTATCATGACTTAGGTCTTATATAACTTAGTTTTTTTCGAAAATTGCATTGATTGTTGAGCAGAACCAGTCGATCGGAAATCTCACAAGACAGAGAATGTATTTCATGCAGCTAAGCTTGCATCAATTTCTTTTATCATGGAACAAAATAGGTCTAGCTTATTAACGACGGCAGAATGCGGCAATCCGAATAAAGGCGTGAAATAGCTACCAATCATCACCGTATTCCTCTTTCGACCTAAAAATTGAACAACAAGATACATTTTCTTGTACTTTTTTTCTTTTTACAGTGGCCAGCGTAAACTGACTCCTCGGGCCACATGCTGGATCGGATGCTGTCAGTCTTACCTAATGAGTCTACACGATGAAATCTCCAATTTCGTCGATGACCTTATTGATTCTTGTATTTTGGATGGAATTTTGAACTTGCATCGAGCTATCAAACTCGGTTATTATCACCTTCTTGTCCCCGACGGCGAAGAAGCTAGCGTGCAGTCTGGCGCTCCCGCTACAGACTCGCTTAATAAGTTACCGTCTTGTTGTCGTTGTGTAAAATGCAACTGCAAAGTTGCAGCTACGCGCTACGCATCCCACTTATCCAACTGTATGGGCCTGGGTCGGAACAGCTCCAGAAGGGCCAACAAGTAGGTCACTGAAAATTATCTGAAGTCCTTTTTGTTGATTTGTCCTTGGATCACCTGTATGCTTACCCTAAGAGTGATCATGTGAATTTCTCGTTTCAGACGGATCGCAGAGCAGCAACGCCTCGAAGACTCTGATGACGTCGACGAGCCCTACTTCCTCGATTCTAGTCCTGCATCGACGAGTGGCATTAAGAATGATGCGGCTGAGAAGCATAGTTCAAAAAGTTCTGCAGATTATAATCACCGAGGTCCTCACTATCACACAAAGACTTCCAAAGTCGGTCATTTGGAGGACACTCAAAATGCACCGCCTCAAATACTTCGGGCAACGTTTCAAGAGCCAGTGGTCGTAACGAAACACAGACGCCTGAACGAGATCTCGTCTTAACTGGCAGTCAGGGTGGTGCCTCGTTCGATCGAAATAATGAAACAACTACTTTTTATGAAGATGAAGAGGCTGACATAAATGAAACAACCGGTAATGGCTCCTTTGTCAATCGACGTATATCTGGCTTTGCAAAACGACAACATCGGGGACACCCCCACTCCTAGATTAATTATTCTCGATAAATTCTTGCACAAATAAGTCTCGATTTCGCAATATTTCATGGGCATTTACGAATACCACGTGTGAGAACAATTTATTTGGACCCACGACTACTGCGCTAGCTACTTTTCCCAAGGGTTTTACGTGCCAGTGAAGCGCCATCTGCTTTTACCGGTCTCTGACCCTGTAACAAGTTGACGCCTAAATATGATCCTCCGAATTTGGTAGGTAACCAATATGACAGAAGTGTATATGAAAGGTAAGCGGAGGTCACGGCTTCAGGAGCTTGTCATTGCTTTCCTGGGAAAGGAATATGATCGATGTGAACAGCTAAAAGCCTGATTTGACCTCACTATTGCAGACAATGGCTCACAACCTTCGCTGAGTTGGTCTATAACAACAGGCCGCGTTCCCGCCATCCATAGCAATTTGATGCGATCGAACCAGGAATCCAAATCACAGGATCATTAATAGTTTCCTGTGCGACGCCGGTCATTCGCGTGATGCCAGCTGAACTTCGTATTACCAGCCTCTACGTGATCAGATATTTTAATTGCCTGGTCCCGGAAACGTTTTTGACTGGAGCACAGGACACCAAAAACGCGATGGATGTGGACTATCAGATGCGAGAGGCGTTATAGTAAACGTGGGCTGCTCACCTGGCTTAAAATAACGCGACCGGTACCGTAAACAACGCATTCAATGTCCATCACGATTGGCGGTTCCGTCGCTTGTAACAAGAGAACCGTTAGCATGGGTTTTCTATAAGCACAACCTCCCTCTCGACAGGTGGTTGTTATTACATTGGCCGTAATTTAATTGGAAATACGCCAGGAGCTATCCTTTGTTTACGATAGAACGCAGGATTATTCCACTTGCTTTAGGGAAAAGTATACGATAACACAGCGCCAAAAGGAAAGTTGTTCAAGGATAATCAGGCACTGATTCCAGAGGGTGGATGACTATAGGGTTGAAGGCAGCAGGCTTGTTGGTGTTTTTACTTTCCTTATCCTCATCACTTTCATCGGCTTCTTCGTCCTCGTCGGAGTTACCGGCGTCTTCTTCATCGTCATCGTCGTCTCCGGAGACCTCTTTATTGGCATCTTCGAGCTCCTCCATGTGGCGCCGAAGTTCCGATTCGTCAGTATCCGAAACTATCCGAGGCTAAAAAGAGGGATTTGGTTAGGATAGCGAACTACTTGTATACTAGGATTGGTTATGAAAAACTTTATCAAAGTCAGTACTTTACACTTGCATCGCCTGACAGATCGATAAAATTTTAGGTGAGGCTTACAGAACGAGGAAACACTTGTCGCGAGACAAATTACACGAGCAGGCGTCCAGTACCACCCAGACAGCTGAGAACGAAAACTATATGAGGCCGGTGATAGGATCCCTTACCGTGGCAGGTAATTTTGCCTGCGAAAATTTATTGATCTACAGCAGCCGCCTTCGGAAGTTCATCGTAAAATACAAAGCGCTCACACGAAGCACAACTGCTCGAAATCCGCATGGAATAAGTATATAAAAAGACTGCGACCTAAAGTTCCAGGACTACTTTTGTGTAAAAATAGGACTGATGACACCGGAACCACCAATTTAGCAGAACCTTACGAGCAAAGCCTGGGAAAGGATGCAAATACCTCGAATTTAACAATGAGTAAAGAGCTAAACATTGATCAAACTCCTTATAGATTCAAGTTACGACCGTGGGAAGGGCTGCAAATACTCACCGGCTGTTGAAGTTTGAAGGAACCCTCCTGCTCCTCAATGGAAATTTTGATAGCGTCCAGTATCTGGTTGAGTCGCACAAGACCTTCGTTCCATTCCAGGGTTTGAGTAGTCAGTACGTATAGAGGCGGGGCAATGAGGTTTATCTGAAACGATTATGAAACAGCGCTTGCTGGTAATATTAGGATGACCGAAACAGGAGGCTGTACAGGTTCGTTCATCCTAAACAACAAGGATAACCACTGATGACCTAAGTATCGGTTTGTTTATAGTGAAGCAGACTTGCATAACATTTAACCCAATCCGTGCCTAACAACTTAAAATTTCACGAAGTTAAAGACGACCAGAGAAGGTTGCGTGCAACGTAAATCAGGAAACTGAAGCCGCGGTTGCGCGTACAAGGCATGCTATGCTTCCAGCCTCTAATCGGGCCTTGGGGAGGGCATGAGTGTTGTAAATGCTTTACCTAGGAGTTAATGCAGCCCAGTTATCAGTCCCGAGTGGGACCGGGCTATCTTTCAAACCACAACCGTAAGTGTATAATGAAAGCTTATGCGCGCCGCTTTATTGCAGGGCAAGTAGAAGCTGGATGGACCGGCAAGTTGGGGTCAAGCCGATAAGAGATTAGATCCAAGGGTGGTTGACACGAAGTGAAGCTCCCGTCCAACAAATGCCACGCAAGCTAGAGGGGTCTGTAATAAAATTAACGAGTTTTGAGGATGGTTTGGCTGATGACAGGCCAAAGTTTGCGACAGTCAGCAGTTCATGACTCCAATCATGCTTACGAACTGCAGCAAGTCAAGTGGATATGTAGAACTTGAAGGATAGCACAATGCCTGAAGTGATTGATACTAGTTTAAGAGATATCCGCTTTTTATGCTGGAATTAGCAGAAAGAGACACCTTGATGGGAAGGTCTTCGGTGCTGAACTCGAGGCCACGACGGAGAGCCCTGCGAACCGCTTCGATGCCCTCGTAGGCGAAACAGGATACCTCAAAGTCAGCCCTGAGTTTTACCGCCTGCGGCATGAGACGATGACGGATATCCTGCAACAACAGATCCCGGGCCGCTTTGTCAATGTCACATTCATCAAGTACAGCTGGGTTTCTGGTAAGATAAAAAGGGGGTTTATGTATACGGGTCATAGAAACGCTACACAATTTTTTAATAAAGTATTTTAAAAAGAACAGTAACCTCAGGATGGCTTTAAAATATTCAAATCATAGGTGAGTAAAGTTACTGATGACGGGGTGAAAAAAGAGCGCTTCGCGTAGCCATTATGTTCCATTCCATGTCTCACGGGAGGTCACATAATGACCAGCTGTCAATCAAAAAGTTACAGTGTATGTGGTAGATGCTTCCATCAACTTTATTAAGTCGACCCTCAACAGGCTAAGGGGCGGGTGATAAAGCGAAGTGCAGTTAGAACAGGTGCGCTCAATGTGGGATATACCGTAAACAAAGACTGGAGTATGAATGGACGCCTTCTCAAATTTTGAGCAAACACATCTAGGATGTAGTGTAATGGCTCCAAGTCATCGGACAAAAGATATGTAAAGACAACGCTATTTTATTGGACGTGCAACGATGGCAAAAGTTAGCATCCAACTCACGTACAAAAATGAAGCCTCAAAGAGTTAATTCTAGGCAGCACTCAAGAACAGATAGCATGTTTTATCACTTAGGACAGTCCCAAACACGTTCAAACACAGCCAATGTGAAAGTAAACTCTCTACAAGAAAGACGAGCGCTTTGGAATTTGCCGTCAGAGCTATATGTTTGGCCCCACAAGGCGGCGGAGTTCTTGGTTTAGTTGACGGCTTTCGCTATCTACTGTCGAATTGCCTGTCTAACTGCCGAAACCAGGGTGTAATCAACTATCAAAGTGAGATCAGCCCGAAAGCTAAGTAGCTAGTGTAGGGGGCTTCTGTAAAAAAAATATGTCCTCTGGGGATGTGAGCCATTGCCTTTCAGAAGTTATGCATAATCTGGATGAATTTGATCGGCGGTTACAGTATTGCGGTCTCCGATCGCCTCTTGCATGGATGCCTACATAAGCCCCGTCACCTGTTACATCTTCATTTACCGATCAGAGTGATTCAGCCATATACTCTGTTGACTTAAAGGCAAGATCGTTCGAGATGTAACTTCGCCCAACCCCGGGCTTGGTTGCTGGGAATTCATGCCGGACGCATCTCTAGCCCTGCAGTTTCCGCTCCAGTCTAATACCAACTGGAGGACGATCAGTAGCGACGCGTTACACCTGAGAAATGCAATCGGCTTAGTCCGTTCTCGTGACTGCCATCCTAAGTATTAGCAATTTCACTGACTTGTATTTCGAGAACGGTCCAATGCTTAAGGACATTATCTGCGAACGCTGCCGAACCAAGAGAACACGTTCGTAAAGCGGAAGAGTAGACATGGGGTAAGAGCTTTACCCAAAACAAATGTATATTTTACAGAGAATCTGTAAGATATCATGCCCCCTTTTCCGTTGTCATAAATATTCTAAAGCACATCTGTGGATGACTAATACAGAGAAAAAAACTCAATTAGGTTTGACTGCTGAAGAGTAGGTAGTGGTCAGCCAGAAGTGGTAATGGCATGTAAAGGTTTGAGGCCGATGAAATTTCGTGGTCTAACAACGGCATTGCAACATGGCAAGCAGAAGCCGTCGACTGAGGTTGCAAAGCGGCTTACATTTCAGTAGGAACCGAAAAACCAAGTTCAAATGCAACCGAAGAAATAGAACAGGTCTCCTAACTACTGCCGAATTGTCTGTTAAACTGTAAAACAGTGACGGAATCAAAAATCCAGTAGGAGTAAGTGTATTACGATTGCAACTGTTGTTAATAAATCTTCAAAATTTAGTGCATTTTAAATTGGATTTGTGGTTATTTTTTTTAGGGGCGTGAGTATACGCTACGGATGCGTGGGCTGATCTGATGATTGGAAAATGCAACTTCCGCCATGTCTCAATCCCCATGCTGATTCGAGTTCGTACGTCACGAACCTCGATTCCTGCTAAAGTATTCAAGAAAATGGAAACATCTTAACCACGCCCACTTGGCCAATTTGTAAAAAAGCAACCAGTCTCCTTCAAAGGAGAAACTGCGTATGACATTTTGGAATGCAATAACTATAAAGTCAGCACATAAGTAAATTTTTGGAATGGTGTAACGACAAGATGGGAACATAACCTGTCTCTACGATATGCGCCAGTCTAACTATGACTTGAGCAGTATTAAGGCACCAGTCTTTTATGTCCTGAAATGCAGTGAACCCGTTTAAGGAGCGTCTTCACAGTTTCGCTTTTAGGCCATTGGACGGTTACTGTGGTAAATGAGATCTTCGCAGAGTTAAAAAGTCTGTTTTATACAGTCACCTCAACCTCTTTGTTACGTTCATGTCTGATGAGCACACACAGAAACCACAAAGGGCCCCATCAGGTGATAAAGGTCGATTGGCTTCTGAGTCTCGTCGTATTCTGTTCGAGGTAGGCGGCCGCTGAAGCGATTCTCCAACGTTTAAACAAGACTGGTGGCTGACAGCGTTGCTACTAAAGCTCAATCGCAGGTAGTTTAGTCAACAAGAGAGTCCATACATCTGGGGTTTACTATTGCACCATCAAAAGTAAGGCATAAGCGGTGACCACACACATTGTTTAAAGAAGTAGGCGCTGAAGTTGGATATCTTGAAATTTCCATTCATTTGCGCTTTTTTCTGTGAACCATTAAAGCAAGATAGGCACTCCGCTGCAAACATGGGGGAGGTATTAAATATCGGTCGACACCTTATTCTCAACAGTTATTTTGAATTCTTGAGATTCTAACGGTGATATAGGCTAAATAAACGTTGAACAGCATGAAATAGCTATGGAAACCGCCATAAGAGCATACACTTATTTCATAAGAAAGCCGCAGAAGGGTACATGAACCGCTAAAATATTAGCTTTCTTTTTCTTATACGCTTTATGATTCCCTGCGAATTTGTAGGAAACGGGATGAACTAGGGCGGGGGTGTTAAACGTATGGGATATATACTTTCAAAGAACAAATAACAAGGCGATTTCAATATTGAAATGCAAAGCAAACTTAAGCAAAGCAAACTTTAACTTACTGCACTGCCCGCTTAAACGCATCATATGATCCTCCAGTCTTAACGTGTTTCTTATCAAAAAACCAAACAGTCTTAGCGCATAGCTCTTCGAGCTGTTCATTTGTATAATTCAGCTTTTCGGCGACGTGCCGGACAATCTGATTGACCTACTAAAGTAGAAACAACAGTAGAATGTTACGAACAGCTTTGGCTTTCGCATATCGCTCTTGGCATTTAGGGATTTCTTCAGCGGGCACCCTACGCTTTGAGAGGTCAATATAACCTAAAAAACGTCAAAAAACGGAAAGACTACCTTTTTCAGGATCAACACGGATAACTAGCGCGATCTCGTTCCTCCCAACTTGGATCAATTTGTTAATGGAACGTATGCGGCGTCGGGACAATTCACTATGAAGTATCATCCCATCAACATTATTGTATTCTGGGAGTTCAACATAACTGCCCATAGGATATATGGATTTGACACTAGCGACGACAACATCATCCTCAGCTGGAAACTTGTTTTCGTAAAATCGACAAGACAGCGGCATAACAGTGAACTACTGAACGTGGATTTCAAAAGAACCCCAACCGGGCTAGCTGATAAAAAGACTAAGACATGAACTCATCGAAGTTAGCCGATTCATTTGAGCAAAGTGTCTTAATGATGCTTAAATGCTTATCATAATATAAAGCAAATAGCTGATAATTAAAAAAGAACTAAAATTAAATGTCATATAGGTTTAAAAAAAGTTTTCATTTTTAAAAAGAACGGATGATTATGAATGTTCAAGGCGGGCGTATGAGTGTTTATTCAACAAAGGAGTTAATTATGTGGCAGATCGGAAGAGTCAAACTTCCAATCGGATCCCTAACAGGGTAAGTAAAGGTGAAGTGGAGCATTCGATTAAATTACCAAATATCGAGTGTTCGAATCCCAGGTGGTTCACACTTGCGACTGGTGTATGACTAGCTAAGACAATTAATAAGCCAGAAATGACCATTCCAGATACCCTACCCTCAATCGGTTCCGCCTTAACATCAGAGGCCATACGTCGCTATGAGCCGCCTGCGAGAGCTCTAGGGTGAGCTCCAGTGCAAAAAAGAACACGCAGGTTCCTAAAGCATATCGGTGGGCCACATACTAATATCATATTCCCGATCGCAACCGACAAAAAAAGAGACCGTGGAGCAATGGTAGTGCGTTTGAATCAATAACCAAAGGTTACGGAGTCGAATCCCACGTTGTCCATATTTGGGATTGAGTATGTCGGTCTCATGTTGACTAATAAGCCAGTAACGGCCATTACAGTTGCCGTCTTGCTAGCCAGCTAAAACTACACATCATATCCTACACGTTGCAGTAAGGCCACGGCGAGGGCTCTAGCGTGAGCTCCAGGGCGCAATAGAACATACATAATACTTAAGTAGATCAGTGAGCCGCATACTCTTTTAACGGCTGAGTCTGGTTTTGAACGCATAGGCGCATTTATTGCTCATATTGTGTCTATTGCGGCGTCGTTGGGCTTCCGTTTAAAATTCTTTCGTCTCCAAGCTTTTGATTTTTGGCAAATAATCTGTTCCCAAAGTCAGGACTCAACGAAATAAGTTGTCATTGGATCACATATTGTCTGTTTATCAGGATCAGCCTATAATTGTTTAAAGACATTGTGATATTCAGGCTCACGAAAATTGATATCGGAATCTTGAATAATAAGCTAACTCAGCTTCATTTGGATCCTGCCTCATACGGGCTTCAGAAAACAGTCTCTCGCCAGGAAAGGTGTCTTCATCAGAAAGGAACGGAGAACCACTGGCAAACTCACTTCAAAGGCTGCATCATTCTTTTTCTTCGTATTAGCATTCCATAGTGAATTCGGTTCGGAAAAAGCACTTCTTTTGTGCTCAGTAAACTATTCACTTGATAATTTAAGCTGCTCGTTAAAACTTAATGCATCCTCGTAGGGATCTTGCTGGCATGGGAAACGCAAATGTTCACGACCCGACCACGCGAGAAAAATTATTCACCGCTTCGGCCAGGACTCGAAACACCAACCTCTCGATTAGCTACCGATGCTCTTGACCGCTCGGCCACGCCCGGGAAGCCAGCAGACAAAACAAATAGTATAAACTACAAAAATAATGATCTCTCCTATCTTTGTAAACCGTTTTCCATTTCATGTGACAAAAACTTACCAGAAATACTCAAGTCACTCTCAGCAGACCGAGAAGAACCACAAAGCAGCAATATTGAAGAAGGCAGTGCACTACTGAACATTACCAAAACTAAGCTAAACAGTGAAGGGCTGGAACACTGATGGATGCTGAGGACTCACAACCAGAGTTTTGAGATTAGAAGGAGACCTCGATCTCCACTCGGAAATAATATCAGTCCTCATAAAACATAACAAAATTAACTCGCCGAAACACGATGCAAATGAGCTGAAAAATATCAGCAAGCTAGACCATAATCATCGCAAGGAAACGGTAGAAGTCAATAGGCGCAATATTAAGCGAAACAAAAAGAGAAAAAGAATGAAGTCATTAGAACAAACCTCTTAGTCAGTTGAAATACAGATGACCAGAAAGAAAATAAAAGAGGAGGAAATTATGTCTTGCGTTTGCCCAGGTTCGGGAAATCTGGTGCGCATAGAATCCGACTGCACAAAAGTAAATCCGCGATCGACGGTCTCTGAAAAGTTTAAAAACAGTAATCATAAGGTATCTTTACTGCCATTGACGAGTGACAGCAGCATGCTCTTTACATGTCCATCGAACTACAATGAAGCAGGGCATGGTAGCCAGCAAAGTAATGGCGGAAAAGTGGCCTGCGACTTATCGACAGACCTGGATGCAACAAACCAAAATTCAGGTTTTCCGGAGGCTATTCGAGCAAACGCATTGTCAGGAGAACTCACGCTGTTTGAAAGGTCCATAGAGATGTCTGCAAATCAACCAACAGGCTCATCGATGAAGACAAATTTGAACACAGTATTAAAGACTGTATCAAAGGGCATGATTCAAACTTCCATCACTAAAAGAAAGCAGGAAGCAGAAACGAGTTTTTTCCCTGACAGATCATTTTGTCTGGTAGTTCAGGGATTCTCAGAGGCTACTGGGGAAACGCCAAAAGAAAGGGAAAATCAGGATCTGCTGACATTTCAAAATTTATTAAATGATACGCAAGAAACTGGTGTGACAGTTGACATCAAAATGATTTTTCGATTGGGGCCTCTCGTTACAAATGAAACGCATGAGGTTCGACCAAGACCATTAAAAGTCGTCTTGGGGAGCAAACAGCAGGTAGATCTATTGCTCTCTCGAAAGTCCCGACTACGAAAGAATCATCGTGAATTTTTTTTCCAGCAAGATTACACTCCCACCGATCGGATGTAAATGAGGAAACTGGTAGCAGAATTGAAAAGACGTCAATACGAGGGGGAACAAAACTGGAAAATTGTAGACAACAAAATAGTCAAAACGGTGCGCTCGTTTTTATGGGAACATTCGGTGAAATTGACGGCAACCACGCCAGTCAAAAGTCCTACCAAATGCCTATAGATTTGAACTTAGACAGGACACTGGATATATCTTGTGAAATATCCAGCAAAAATCGCCATGTGGAAGAAAGAACCAAAAATCTTCAGAAATCGAGGGAAAAAAACAAGATACAAATTATGTACACAAATGTGCAGAGTCTATTGAACAAAATGGATGAAATTAAACTGGTCTTTAGAATTTAGAATTTATATTTGGTTAGCACCGGGAAGGTACTGTCTAAGCAAACATTAGTAACGAAATAAAGTTATGACAATGTGTGCAGATAAAAAGTACAAATTCATAAATTGTCCTGCTATGTCAACAGTTAGCAATGTTTTAAAATTAATGGTTAACTAGAAAAAATAGGCAGTGAAAAAAAAACTCCAACCATGAAAAATGGAGGCAGAGTTCAATAGGCCTTCATTTTCGAATAGAAGGTAGGAGAAAAAACTGCTTAGGAAAAAATAGTCAGGTGGTAGAATAGGGGTATACTGCAGTAGCATTTCAGAATGAGATAATGAAACGTCGAGGTGATTCGTTCTTGATCACTTAGGCGTATGAAACAGAATCTCACGAAAATGCATAAATGAACTTAAGTCCTCAGCATCATAGGATCCAGAATTGAATTCTGATGATGGTTAGTATCCAAAAGAAACCGCAGCATTTAAGACTGTGGACCACCGAATTTGTACGTCCGAATGACGTCATCGTTTGGAGGACGGGTGATATAAGGAGACATTATAGTTCATGGGCGTCTCCAGGTAGCGTAAATATAGTTTCAAGAGGGTTACTCAAATTCCCGATGGTCCTTTCTCCGAGTCATGGGGAAAGCTACTGGGGAAAAAGATGAGGAAAAATAAAAGGTTAATAGAATCAGTGTTTAAGATAAATGTGCAGTCTTCGCTTGAATGCAGATAGACTTGTTAACGACCTAATTTCAATTGGCAAGTTATTTCCAAAGAAAACTATACCTAGAAGCAAAGAAGAGAGCGTTTACACGTGGAGGATGCAGGGGAGGTATAATTAGTTCAGAATTTCTTAGGTTATAAGGAAGACTAACGGGGGGTAATGACAGAAAGCTTTGGGAGAGTTGAACTATTATTAAGACGAAAAAGGAGACAAAAGCCTGCTTCAAGTCTCCTCACCCAAAGAAATTTTAGCTTCGTTAGCTGGCATCTTGTTGAGTAGCAAGTCGTTGAAAGAGTCGGAATAAGGAGTTTTTTTGAAATTTCTTTGAACATTTTCAATTTTTGAACGGCTAGATTCGTTCATCAAACCGAAGAAAGGACAGCAAAATTCAAGAATGGGAAGTACAAACATACGATAAAGTCTTAATTTAATTTCAGGAAGGTAGAAATTATAAGAAATAAAGCCGCAAATCTGAGCAGCTTTGGCCGTAAATCTATCGGCATGAGGCGAATGATCTAATTTATTGGTGAAGCTTAAGCCCAAGTCCTTGATGGAGGAACATTCAATCATATGGCAACCTTCAAAGATAAGAGGTTGCGGCAGCCTTACAGGCCCAAAACTCATGTAGCGACACTTAGTAGGTGAGAACTCCATTAGCCATGTGAAGCTCCAGGCCGAAAGAGCGTCTAAGTCTGAATGAATTTGTTCTAGGCACCGTTCGGTTGCAGAGTTAGAGAAGGAATAAACGCATTTGAGATCATCAGCATAAATAAAAGATTGAGAATGTTTAACTATCGATGAAATATCATTTATATACAGTAAGAACAACAAAGGACCTAATACGGTACCTTGAAGGACACCACTAACAATCGGGGGTAGCACTTGAGTATGAGGACCCTACTAAAACGTTTTGCTTTCGATCATTTAGGTATGATCTAATAAAGTCAGTAAGGGGACTACGGAATCCTATAGCTTCTAGTTTAGCTAGAAGTCGTTTATGAGGCACCTTATCGAATGCCTTACTAAGATCAAAATAGATAACTACTACAGATAGATGATCATTACGAAGAGAGGTTAGTAGATTTAGAAAAGACATGTGGCAGGTTTCACAAGAACGGTCCGGTAAGAAGCCGTGTTGGGAAAAGTTGATAATTTGATTGCTTATGCAAAAATCCGTGATTTGTTTTGCAATTAGTTTTTCGAAGAGTTTAGCAAGAGAGGGCGTTTTATGAACACCGCGATAGTTATGAATGTCCGAGCGGGAACCAGATTTAAAAACTGGTATTATAATATAAGTTTTCCAATAATCAGGGAAGAAACCATTTTCGAGAAATACTGAGTATAATTTGTTTAGTTAAGGTGGAAAATCCCTTAACTGTTTAATAAGTGAGTTTGGAATGTTATCAGTTCCAACTGAATGTGAATTTTTTAGGTGAGCTATTTCTTTTTGAATACATGAAGGCGAGAAATTAATAGTTGTTAGAAGCGAATTTGAAAGCAGAGGAATTGTGGGAGTGGGGCTAGTTTCAGTGGTAAAGTGGTTAACAAAAAACGAGTTTAACAATTCTGCTTTGCCCAAATCATCTGTTACAAATTTTCTGTTACAGTCGAGTAAGGGCGGAGTTACATTCATACGCTTAGCCGATGACCGAACATGAAAGATTTGAGCAACAGATTTGGATGAGTTGGCATCACTTAGTGCCCGAGACTCCCTACGCTTATCTCGCGCGAGCCTTATTCTCGATGCTAATTCAAATATTTGTGCAATCCTTAAATGAACTGACAAAGAGCTTTTAGATGAATCTTTAAGTTGCTTTCGTAATTTTTTAATTCTGTTCTGGAGAAAATGCGGAACAGCAGAAGAAGCTGAATGTGAATTAAAAATCTTAAACGGGATAAAAGCCTGGATTTTTTCTGTGAGGCTCTGCAATAGCTCACGGAAAAAGTTAAGATCGTTGATTGAGAATATGCTATGCCAATCTAGAGTGCTTACGAAATTATTTACTGTTTCATGGTTTATGTTAGCAAAGTCGAGGTTATTGCATTTTAAACTCAGGCTTCGTAAGAAGGGAATTGGAAAACAACAGTGAATTATTGCGTGATCACTTGTAAATAGATCATGATGGAAATTCATAAAGAGAGGGTGAACATCGTTTTGTAAAAATTAAATCTAAAATATTGTCATTTCTAGTAACTGATCTGACCAGTTGGGACATGTTTGTAAAAGTAAATAGTATCGACCAATTTCTGATGTTTAGGCGGAGAGGAATTGGCCTGCCAGTCAATGTCTGGCAGATTAAAATCGCCTACGATTATTTTGACATCAAACTGAGTGTCTGCAACTTTTTCAAATAGTTCACAGAGCTCGCTTTCATTGCCAGAATAACACGGAGGATTATAGACACAGCCAATTACCGCTTTTTTTATTGTGCGGGAGGATGACTGAAGCAAAAGCATACATTTCCAGAAAAAGACGAAATGTTCAGATGAAAAGGGAAATGTACAAAGGATGACTTAATATAAAGGAGGCAACCACCGCCACGTTTTTCAGCGCGGTCTTGTCGGTACAAATTGAAATTATCTATAGCAAGCGTCGAGTCAGAAATAAGAGAGTGAGCCCAGGATTCAGTGATGCACAGTACATCTGGATCAAGCTCAAAAGGCTACTGTTCTAAGCTCAGCCATCTTATTTACAACTGACCTCGCATTGAGTGAAACTAAAGCTGAGCGTATTCCTGAGCGGCAGGTTACGCTCATCAGTATTTATAAAAAAAGGATAATTTGGTGGCGGAGAAGAAAACTGGAAAGAAGAAACGAAAGGTGGGAAACAAAATTGCTCTGGTCTACAATTTGTCGAAATGTTACTGTTAAGAGAACTGAGATTATTGTACAGCGGCATATTTGGATGAAAAACCTTGGAAGGGAAGGCTATATTGTGGCGTTTGAAAGATAGGGGGTGGCATAGAAATGAGATTTTTGAGGGACGTTAGCAAAAATTGGCGGAAAAACGTGCATTTGAAAAAGGAATAATTGATTTCGAAAAACTGGTAGCATAATTAGAAGCCTTAAATATTTGTGGATTTCGGACAATTTTTGGGTTGGGAAAGATGCTAACGTTAGCGTTCGCAGCTGTTGTAGATGCTGAGGGGTTAGCAGGTTTCCCATCGGTTATGCCATTGCTGATCTTAAAGCCTGGATTAGCCACAGATTTAGATTTACTAGGAGTTTTCTTAGGGTTAGTAGATTTGGCAGGTATAGCCGGCATGGTTTGCTTGGGATGAGAAAGAAGTGGAGTTGACACAATTTCCCTCAAACCAGAAACAAGGTTAACAGGTGAAGATTCAGCTGGAATCGAAATTCCTGTCGATCCGGAGGGCCGTGGGCTTGCTTTAGCTACAGGACAAACCTCTGAGATAACTTTTGGTATTGAAGGTGTAGACCAAGGCTTCTTGTTTGCTATTGAGGGTGAAACCCGACGTTCCATTGGGGTTTTATCCCTACAGATAAACAACCTGTTTTTTTTTCAAATATTGAGCTGAGTGCTCATGCCTAGAGAAAATTAAGGTCAACTTCAATCGCTGAAAAAAGTTTGACCAGAATAGGAGGGTTTTTACTACGGGAAGATAACCTTTTAGCTTCAGCGACTTTAAAGTTAAAGCTGCACGAGTAAAAATCGTGGACCATTTACAGCCTGACTTCATAGCTCTAACTGAAACATGGCTAAATGAACAAATCGCAGACACAGAAGTCAGAATAGACGCTTTGCAGCTTATCCGCATGGATAGAAACGGACGTAGGGGTGGTGGAATCACAATGTTCATACGAGAAGGCATTGACTTCATTCTGGATGGGCCCTCGCCAAATAGGATCTCGTCTTGCGAAATACTTTGTTGTAAACTGAAAGTCCCAAACCAACCAGACCTCCATATTACCGTGGTATATCGACCTCCAGGACAGCGAACGGACACGGACGAAGCACTCATCAGAGAGGTAAAGCAAATCTGCCGTAGCAAACACTTATAAATACTTGGAGATTTCAACGCTCCCGATATAAATTGGGTTTCAATGTACTGCTCGCGATCAGAAAATTCATTCGAACACAAATTATTACAGTTGGTAAATGACGAGTTTCTTACCCAACATGTCACAATGAAGACACGGTTCCAAAATGGGCTGCAGTCAAGCTGTTTAGATCTAATCATTAGTAGAGACGACAATTGCATCCTTGCATTAAGTTCTTACGTGCCGCTTGGACGAAGTGATCATTGCGTTCTTGCTTGGGAGTACAGTCATCTTTCTGTACCCAAATGTCGTGCAGTTAGGCAGAGAAATGTATGGAGTGGGGATTATCCCAAAATGAAAGAATTACTGAATGGGATAGACTGGAGCCCTGCACATGTACCTGACCCCAATGCTGCCTGGTTCTTCATAAGTAAATTGATTCAGCAGTTGGTAGAGAAATTCTGCCCACTTAAAAGGCGATCGTGCGTCTCCCGACCCGAGTGGGTGACATCGGAAATAAAAAGGAATCTCAAGAAGAAAAGAAGACTGTGGGAACATATGCCAGATATCAACAACACGAACATTTTTCTGCTTTTAAGAAACCGAAATCGGTGTTGGAATCTTCTGAGAAAAGAAAGATCAGCCTTTGAGACGGAAAAAGTCAAAGACATACCAAGAAATTCGAAAAGGTTTTATGCTTACGTTAATAAGGCAAAACGAAATCGCGACTGCATTCCTTGTCTTAAAGACAATCAGGGAAACAGGTTAACTGATAACTCTGATAAGACCAGCCTCTTAGCCAATTTCTTTATGTCCGTGTATACCGAGGAACCACCTTTTGACGAGGACGAATATTACAGTACTGCCACATCTACAAACAAAATAAGCACGGTGTCGTTCCCAATGGACACAGTAAGAAAAACTCTGAAACAGCTACAGCCCTCTAAATCACCTGGCCCAGATGGTATATCCGCAAAAGTTCTCAATGAACTCACAGACCAGCTGGCCTCTCCGCTCTCCAAGATATTTGAAAGTTCGATGGAGGTGGGGGCTCTGCCTACCGAGTGGAAGATAGCCAACATAACCCCTATCTATAAAGGAGGAGAGAGGACATCACCAAACAGTTTCCGACAGTCAGACGGTAGAAGAAAATAACTGCTATGGAAAATAAGGTCAGGTGATAAAGTAGGGTAATACTGAAGTAGCATTTCAGAATATGATAAGAAAACGTCGACATGGTTCATTCTTGATCAAAACAAACTTCAGAGAAACCTTCCAATCGAGCGAACACTCTCTGGCAGTGAGAATGGCAGGAACGGAGGGTGCACATGGGGTATCGGTGCTGTCGACATTGCGGTAAATTCCACTGTCATGGATTCGCATGTGACCGAACTGGCCAACGCGATGAGTGAATGTGTGAGGGCAGTAGATGCGGTTATTTCTGTTGTGGGTTTGTACTCCAGGTACTGGTTTACCAGTCACTGTGCCATGTGCAAGTGACTGATTAGGCCGATGCGTGAGGTAAAAAGCGATCGCAATGCGGACAAGTTAGGACCGAGTCCCCATCTTTGTTAATAGCGGTGAAATTGGCGGTGATAATAGTTGATGGGTTGTAGACAGTTCGGTGGATGGAGTGGGGAATAGTGTTCAGTTCAGTTCAGTTCAGTTTTATTAAGGGAAATATTGGCGAAGCCTTTGAGCTCCCTATTGATGTCAATGACACTGCAAATTAAAAAAGGCTGACATATAATGGACGTTGGACAAAGGGTTATCTCCCCGTCACACTGCAGGGCATCAGACAAACAATTATAAAATAATGTTACTCAAAAATAGGGAGTAGAATGTTATATGACGCGACGATTGTGGATGGGAATATGTTTCACGAAATGTGTTAGGTTCGGATGTCGTGGTGGTACTTATGGCTCTACTGGTCAAACTTCCGCTTAAAGTGTCAATGGATGGGGACATGATTATGTCCACATGCAGAGCCATCCAAGCCTTAATCACTCTGTTGGAGAAGAAGAAACTTCTTGTGTCGAGTCTTGCACCTGTCACACGTAGTTTAATGGGATGTCCTCGCAAAGTAGTGGTAGTGGCCAGCTCAAAGAAGTCGCCAGATGCAAGGCAACAATCATGACCCCGCAAGATGCGAAAGGCTTGTATTAGGTCGCCGCGTAGCTGTCTATAGTCCAGAGGAAACAGATCAAGATTAGACAATCGTGTCTCGTAAAGCAGGCAGCTTTGACCTTGAACAAGCTTGGTTGCACGTCTTTGGACCTTCTAAAGGCTGTTGTGGTCTTTGACAGACCACGGTCTCCAGGCTTGTATGGCGAATTCCAATTGTGGTCACACGAACATCCCGAAGACCTTATTAAAGCACACTTTGTCGAACTTTGCAAACGCTCGCTTAATTAGATGCAAGCTTGATATGGCAGATTTTTCTACTTTTGAACAATGGAACGATGGCTTCAGTGTGGGCGTGATCCATACTCCTAGATCTTTCTGAGCCTCTGACTCTGGTAGCGGTGTGTCGTCCAGATAGTAAATTCTCTAGTGCCCAGAGCTGGTTCTGCCGAATCGCAGAATATTGCACTTGGTAGTATTGAATGGAAGCAGTCAGTTGTGCGACCATTCCTCGAGTCGATACAAGTTCGCCTGTAGATTTTCTTCATCAGCTGCGTTGTGGATGACCTTCCAAAGATTTATATTGTCAGCAAAATTGGCGGTGTCACAGTCCAAGCCCGTTACGCAGTCATCAATAGGATAGGGCCAAGGACGGAGCCATGAGGAACCCCACTCTCAACTGCCACCTCCGCCGATTGCTGATCACCAAGACGGACAATCTGAGATCGCCCAATCAAGAAGTTTTCGATCCACCTCAAAAGCTTGCCTCTTACCCCAATACGGTTGAGTTTGTATAGGAGACGTTGGTGAGGCATGCTATCAAAGGCCTTCTTGAAGTCTATGTAGACTGCGTGCACTACATTTCCTTCATCGAACGCTCGGGTCCCTCGTTCCAGACAGTAGAGCAAATTAGTTAAACAGGACCTTCATCTGCGGAATCCGTGCTGCGCGTCAGAGAGAAGATGATGCCGCTCCAGAAACTGCATCAGTTCACGTTTGATGATTCGCTCCATAATCTTGCAACATATGGAGGTGAGACTTACCGGCCTGTAGTTATTTTTGGAAGCCAGGCTGCCACTTTTATGTATCGGGGAAATCCACACTGTCTTCCAATCGGGTGGCAATCTGCCTGCAGCGAGGGAGGCTTGGAAGAGTAGGCACAAGGGTTCTGCCAACTCTACGGCCAACTCCTTCAACAACTTTGCCGGTATTTCATCAGGACCTGGCGATTTGGTTTCGTTCAGCTTCAGTAGTTCCTGAAGAACAATAGGTTCTGTTATGACCACTGAGTCAATTGTCGGGATCTATTCCGCACTGTAGTTATCAGCGGTTAGATTGGCTTCTCTCGTAAAAACCGACTGAAAGAACTCAGATAGATGCTCAGCCTTTTCCTCGTCCTTGCAAAAGTTCGACGCCTTCATCCATTTTTAAAAAAGGGATGGGGTCTTTATTTCGAGTGCACTGCCTAATGTAGTTGTAGAAGAGCTTCGGGTTTTCTGCTGCACAGTTTATCAAATTACTCTCAAAGCTTTGGTGGGCTTTCTAAACCAGGCCTTTTACCCTGATCCTCTGCGTCTTGTTCTTCGTCAGCGATTCGACGGTCTTTTCCCTTAGATAAGTTGGACACAGCTTTCGCTTTGTGGTTTACTCCACTCTTCAGTGTGTTCGTTAGCCATTGGGGCCTGTTAGTGATCTTTTTTAGAATTAGGACAGTAGTTGGTGATAAGTTCTTGTAATGCGGCCTTAAATTGCAACCAATTCTCGAGATTACACCCAGTGAATGTTTCATTTCAATCTAAATTGCGCATATCAATTTTCATTTGGGAAAAGTCTCCACGCCATAGGTTGCGTTTGACTGTGATGCTTCGATCAGGGACAGAGAAGAGTGAATATTCCCATTGTAGGACTACGTGATCACTTTTGCCCATTGGGGATAGACAGTTCACAACATCTACGCTGTCAGGCGCCTTTGTCAATACAAGGTCCAAACAATTAGTTTGTTGCCCCTCGCGTACTCTGGTCGGAGACAGGACGTGTTGAGTTAAGAAGTGATTGTGTAAAGCTTCTAGGAGGCGGCGATCGAAGTTTAATTCCAAGCCTGGTGCCGAGCTCAAAAACGCGCCCAAAAAGCTCTCCGTCAAAATTAACGAAGGATCTCCTGATTGCGCCTAAGATACACATAGCTTTATTTGCTATATTCACACAGTGCGACGATGGCTTGAGAGTGGGTGTTATCCATATACCTAAGTTCGTTAGAATATTTACCTCCTGGAGTTTGTGACCACTGATGAAGCCGTGATATTGAAACCTAATAATCCTTCTGGAACTAGACCGCAGTCGGATTATTTGGCATTTGTTAAAATAAAGGTTCAGCAGCCACTCATCACACCATGTTTGCAAGCGATCTAAGTTTTGTTGTAATTTCCACGCATCCTCCGGTTTTTCAATTTAGTTCCATAACTTCAGATCGTCAGCGAGAATTACCTTCTCGCATGTCAGCTACTAAAGGCAGTCATTCACGTAGACCAGAAACAAAATGGGACCCAGAACGCTGCCCTGCGGAACTCCACTGTGAACGGTTACCCAGTAAGACTTGGCGTCTCCAATACAAACACGTTGGCGCCTGCCTGTGAGATAGTCGGCCAACCATTTGAGTAGGTTACCAGTCACACCGGCTCGTAGTCCGGCTGAAAAAAACATTTGTTTGTGCGATCCCCGTAAGTTCCTTCTTCCTTCTTACAGAAGGGCTGCCAGGGTGTCGTTTTCTAAAATAATTTAAAGAGGCCTTGGAGATGTTCTCATGTCGTGGCTGGGGTCTGCTTTGCCTAGTCGGAAAGCTTTTTCTACGGTGAACATTTTCCCTTTCTTCAGGACTGCACTGGCACATTCATGAAGAACATCTAGATCGTGTGTCAATCGTTCCTTCGGAATGCAGGACGTGGATTCTGAGACATCCCGTATTACGATATATAGTTCAGTATAGTTCAGTATACTTAAGGGAAATAGGCATTGCATTTAAAGACCCTATTACATAAAAACTTTACCTACCATATTGCAGTTTAAATATAGGTTACTACAAATTAGTGATAAATATATTCACGTAGAAATAAAATTGTTTTATAACAGTGGAATCTAGGCGCAGTCATCCTGAAGGATCGATGATTACCTATGTAAAATAATAGATATTGCCGTTATCTGTATGTATGTGCAAAGATTTTGTATGATATAGCAGCTCCTTCCTGTAAGAAAGAACGGTATATATCAAGCGAATATAAATACAGTTTATGGTTGTGTCTGTCGTTTCCACCCGTATGACGTCCTCAGAGAGTTCGTTACAGGCACCGACAACTCGCTGCGAAAACGAATGGCAACGAACATCCATGTGGGATAAGGCTCATTGAAAATATTCGAATAAAAGTACATATGTAACTATAAAATTGTGAGCAACATAGTCACGTAGAAAGAAAATAGTTTTGTAACAACCTGAACATTTTTCCGCTTTTAAGAAACAGCGAAATCGGTGTCGGAATCTTCTGAGAAAAGAAAGATCAACCTTTGAGTCAGAAATAGTCAAAGACATACCAAGAAATTCGAAAAGGTTTTATGCTTACGTTAATAAGGCAAAACGAAATCGCGACTGCATTCCTTGTCTTAAAGACAATCAGGGAAACAGGTTAATTGATAACTCTGATAAGACCTGCCTCTTATCCAATTTCTTTATGTCCGTGTATACCGAGGAACCATTTTTTGACGAGGATGAATACTACAGTACTGCCACATCTACAAACAAAATAAGCACGGTGTCGTTCCCAATGGACACAGTAAGAAAAACTCTGAAACAGCTACAGCCCACTAAATCACCTGGCCCAGATGGTATATCCGCAAAAGTTCTCAATGAACTCACAGAACAGCTGGCCCTTCCGCTCTCCAAGATATTTGCAAGTTCGATGGAGGCGGGGGCTCTGCCTACCGAGTGGAAGATAGCCAACATAACCCCCATCTATAAAGGAGGAGAGAGGACATCACCAAACAGTTTCCGACCAGTCAGCCTCACAAGTATCTGTTGCAAAAATGATGGAGAAGATTATTAAAACGGAACTGATGAGGCATCTTGAAGAGAATAACTTGCTAAGTTCATATCAACATGGATTTCGAAGTGGTCGATCCTGCCTCACAAACTTGCTCACATCCATGGAAAGTTGGACAAAAATCATTAGAAATGGGTTTGTCAGTCGATGCGGTCTACATTGACTTTAGCAAAGCTTTTGACAGGGTTCCACACAAACGTCTGATCTTTAAGCTCCGTCAAATGGGTGTGACTGGCAACCTACTCAAATGGTTGGCCGACTTTCTCACAGACAGGCGCCAGCGTGTTTTGTATCGGAGACACCAAGTCTCACTGGGAAACCGTTCACAGTGGAGTTCCGCAGGGCAGCGTTCTGGGTCCCATTTTGTTTCTGATATACGTAAACGACTGCCTGGATTGTCTGACATGCGAGAAGGTAATGTTCGCTGACGATTTGAAGTTATGGAACTCGATTGAAAAACCGGAGGATGCGCGAAAATTACAACAAAACTTAGATCGATTGCAAACATGGTGTGATGAGTGGCTGCTGAACCTTAATCTTAACAAATGCCAAATAATCCGACTGCGGTCTAGTTCCAGAAGGCTGATTAGGTTTGAATACCAGTACTCCATCAGTGGTCACCAACTCCAGGAGGTAAATATTCTAAAGGACTTGGGTATATGGATAACACCAACTCTCAAACCATTCAATTCAATTCAATTCAATTCAATTTATTGAGGGAAATAGGCATGGGCCTTTGAGTACCCTATTTGTAACTAAAAAATTAAGTGCGGTATACAGAGAAACCGTGTGGGTTGCCAAGGTACAAAAGGCGGTCATAAAATTTGACAAGTGGTGTACGACTCTCGAGGGTTAAGATAAATGCCTCATCGCTCAGGCTCGTTGCGGAATATAAAACTGTCAAGGTTCCTTTTAAAGCTTTCCAGCGATGGTGACATCACAACGTCTTCAGGGAGGGCATTCCATGGTTTAACCACTCTGACAGAGAAGGAGAACTTGCGCACATCCAGTCTCGCCTGCTGGACACGCAGTTTCAATGGGTGACCTCGGAGATCGGTCGTGGTGGCAAATTCAAAGAAGTCCGAGAATTCCAGGCAACAATCCAATCCCTTCACAATGCGGAATGTCTGCAGGAGATCACCACGCATTTGCCTATAACTCAAAGGGAACAGATTAAGATTCATTAGGCGGGTTGGATATGGCAAGGAGCTTTGACTTCTAACCATTTTGGTGGCTTTCCTCTGGACTCTTTCGAGGCAGTTCTGATCTTGAACTGTCCAGGGTTTCCAGGCGTGCATAGCATATTCCAAATGTGGCCTAATGAATGTTCCAAAGGTCTTAGCAAAAGATCTTCATCGAAATCCAAAAAGGCTCGTCTGATGGCATGCAACACCGAAATTACCCTCTTGCCACTTTCGAGCAGTGAGACGATGGTTTTAAGGTGGTGGTCATCAGCACACCAAGGTCCTTTTGGGTTTCCACGTCTTTTAAGGCTTCACCGTTGACAAAAGTAACTTCTACTTTCGGCAGATCCAGACGGGTTGCCTAAGCGAAGTATTGTACACTTATCGACGTTGAACCGCAAAAGCCAATGATTCGACCACTCCTCCAACCGAGTTAGGTTGATCTGCAGTTTATCTTCGTCAGCAGGGGCTCTGGATTACATTCCAGATTTTTAATGTCGTCGGCAAACATTGCTGCTTCACAGTCGAGATTGCTGACACAATCGTTCACGTATATTAAAAAAACAGTATTGGCCCTAGTACTGAACCCTGAGGAACCCCACTCTCGACTGCAGCAGAACTTGACCTCTCTTGGCCGATGCACACAACCTGGCGCCGACCCACGAGGAAGTTTTGATCCACTTGAGGGAGGTTACCTCTGATTCCAATTCTTTCTAGCTTGTAAAGCAGTCTCTCGTGCGGCACAGTATCGAAGGCCTTTTTGAAAGTCAATGAAGGCAATGTGAACCGCGTGTCTATCTTCAAGTGCTTGGGTCCACCTCTGGATCGAATACAGCAAATTCGTTGTGCATGATCTTCCTTTTTCTGAACCCGTGTTGACAGCTTGATAACAAATTATGAGTCTCTAGGAATTTCACCAATTCGCTCTTGATGATCCTTTCCATAATCTTGCCAAGGATGCATGTTAAGCTTATGGGCCTGTAGTTTGTCACTGACGCCTGGCTACCGCTTTTGTACAAGGGAGTTATATGTGCCAGCTTCCAATCGAAAGGAAGTGTTCCGGAGTCAAATGACTTTTGAAAGAGCACTGACAAAGGTGCGGAAAGTTCATTGGCGAGTTCTTTCAGAAGCTTGGGTGGAAGCTCGTCTGGTCCTGGGGATTTCGACTCTTTTTAGTTCTTTTTAATTCCTTTTTGGATCAGAAATTCTGAGAATAGTATGTGGCTAATGCTTGCAGTCGGCGGGTTATCCACTGAGGGACGAAGGAACCTGGCCTCGTTTGTGAAGACTGAGCGGTAGAACTGTGAAAAGTACTCGGCTTTTTCCCTGTTTTCAGAAATTTCGACGCCCACGGCAGTCTTAATCAGCGGTATTTGATGCTTATTCCTTGTACATCTGCGGAGGTAACTGTAGACTAACTTTGGATTCTGCGTTGCCTTTTGCAGCAAAGTCTTCTCAAATTCTCGTCGCACTGTGCGAATATCGCAAAGAAAGCTATGTGTATCTTAGGCGCAATCAGGAGGTCCTTCGTTAATTTTGACGGAGAGCTTTTTGGGCGCGTTTATGGAACATTTATCCGGCCGGTGTTGGAATATTGCGTTCAGGCGTGGCGCCCTTGGACGAAACATGACTACGCTCTGCTGGAGAAAGTTCAACTGAGGGCAACGAAACTAGTCAGCGGATTGGAATGCCTACCCTATGAGGGGCCGCCTAGAAAGACTTAAAATTTTTCCTCTCTCTTATAGGCAATACAGAGGGGATATGATCTTAGTCTTCAAACTGGTCAGAGGAGTTGATTGTGCTCTTCAGATGGCCAACTTTTTTGAATTGGCAAACATGACAAGTCTCCGAGGTCACCAATACAAACTGAAAAGAAATCACGCCAAACTTGAAGTACGGGCCAACTTCTTTTTCCCAAAGTGTGATTGACGAATGGAACAAGCTGCCAGCCTCAGTTGTTCAGGCTGAAAGCGTTGAAATGTTTAAAAAGAAGACTTGATGCATTTTTACTTGATGAACATATATTTAGTCGACAGCAATGATTGATATACTAAAACGACTATCGCCATGTAACATTTGCTTGTTTTGCTAGCGTCTATCTGTAAATAGGGTTTTCAAAGGCTCTGCCTATCTCCCTTATATATACTGAATTATACTGAATTATATAGGCCCAGTCATCCACCATTATCTCTGGGTATGTACAAAGGTTTGGTATGATGTAGCAGTGCCTTTTTGTAAGAATGAACGGTATTTGCCAAGCGAATATCAATCCAGTTTATGTTTGTAGGTATCTGTTGTGTCCACCCGTATGACGTCGTGTGGGAGTCTGTCCCAGGTACCGACAACTCGCTGCGAAAACGAATGGTGACGAACATCCAGGTCGAATAAGGCTCATCAAAGATATTCAAATAAAAGTACACATATTAATATAAACTAGTGAGTAATGTACTCAGTTAGAAAGTAAAAAAAAGATTTTAACACGGATATAGGAGCATTCATCCTGAAGGATTGATGATTATTTATGTCAAATAATAGATAACACCGTTATCTGTATGTATGAGCAAAGCTTTGGTGTGATTTAGCAGTGACTTCTTGTAGGAATGAACGGTATTTTTCAAGCAAACATAAATCCAGTTTATGTTTGAGTGTGTCTGTCTTGTCCGTCCGTATGACGTCCTCTGGGAGTCCGTTCTTTGCACCGACAACGTGCTGCGTAAACGAGTGGTGACGAACATCCAAGTGGGATAAGGCTCTTTGAAGTTTGAGAGAATTCCTACGCAGGTTAGTTGTTGTAGCCAATGAAAAAAGTCTTCGAACTGTTGAGCACAGTCCTGATTTCTTACGAGCCGGTATTTCGTTATGAGATGTCCTCAAATCTGACTGTACTCAAGAAGGAAATGGTTAGCAGTGACTAGTCTGCATTTGTATGATAAACACTTTAGACTTTTCGTGACTTTTGTTGCCCTCCGTTGAACCCTTTCCAGCAGTTTGTAATCTTTTTTCCAGCCATAGTCGCCACGCCTAAAGTTCATATTCCAGGTGTGAACGAATAAACGTCCTTTTTTATTTTCCCAAATAGCTCCTTATCGATATCTACGAAAGTTCTTTTAATGGCAAACAGGACATTGGATGCCTTTTGGCTGCCCTGATACATTGAGCGGAGGGCTTTAGGGAAGAGAAAATGGTGATTCCTACGTCCCTTTGTTCGGATACACTTGACAGGCACCTTCCATTGAGGAAGTATTTATGGGAGTCACCCATCGTGCTTGCCTTCTTTGTTTTGAGCCGCAGTGTGACACATTTCTCACAGTTAAACTTAATCTGCCATTTATCGGACCATTCAGATTGCGGTTGAGTCCCTCTTGTAAAGTCTGTTCATCAGTACTGCATCGGATTGGTTGCCATATATTGATTTCGCCTGCAAACATGACTCCAGTGCTGTCCAATCTATTCATACAATCATTGAAATAGATTAAGAAAAGTAATGGCTCAAGAACGGAGCCCTGAGGTACACCACTCAAAAATGACACGGAAATCGGTTTCGGATTGACAATGCACAGAGACTATGATCGGCCTATAAAGAAAGTTCCTGTCCAATTGAGTGAATTCCCCCTCACTCCAGATTCTCAGGATTTGCCGAAAAACCTGCAGTGAGGAACACTGTCAAAGGCATTTTTGAAGACGACGTAGATGATATCAACGCGGGTGTCCTTATTTAATTTCCTGGACCACTATTCCATTGAATAGAGCATATTGGTCAAACAAAAGTGGTTTCATTGAAATCCATTTTGGTCACTGTCAAAGAAGATATTTTTCTTCGAGAAACTTCATGCTGGCCTTTTTGATGATCCTTTCCATCACTTTGCAACAAATGCATGTTCGGCTCACCAGCCGATAGATTTTAGCGCTGGTTCTGGATCAACCCCTTTGAATATGGTGTATATTTGCTCCTTTCCAATCAGAGGGGAAAATGCCTCGATCAAAGGATGACTGGAAAATACGCGAGTTGTATAGAGAGTTCGCTAGCAAGCTCCTTAAGTACGTTTGCTGGTAGTTGATCAGGAACCGGAGACTTGGTGTCTTTAAGTGCAAGAAGTTCCTTCTTGCGCCAAAAATTACCAAATCTCGATTCCTGATCAACTACCAGCAAACAACATGCTGGCTCTGCCAACTCGCGGCTTCAATCGTCGATCGAGCGGACCCTCTGATGAAAGTAAATGATTGTTAGAACCAGCGCTAAATCTGGCTGGTAATAATGAGCTGCATTGTACGAAATGAAGATATCAAAAGGCAACATGGCTCAATAACGACATTACCAAAATGAATGAAACCACTTTGTTTGACAATATCACTCATTAATGGAATAGTGGTCGAAGAACACCCGTTATCATCTACGTCGTCTTCAAACAACGACAGTACAGCTTTCATCCTTCGGTGGTTTCAGAGAACACTAACATGAGCCGATCATAATCTCTGCATTCAATCCGGAAACACCATTCGTGTCGACAGTGGTCTACCTCGAATCCGTTATTGAAGCCATTACCCTAATCTATTTCAATGATTATGAATAGATTGGTTGGCACTGGGTATGTTTACGGAAGCAGCAACCAATCGATACTGATGAACAGGTAACCACAATGAAATGATCAATAAATGGCGAATTAGGTTAACTATTGGCGGCTCCAGAACAAAGAGGCTAACGCGACTTCATAATGGAAGGTGCCTGATAGTAATAATCGGACGTGAAGTCTGCCCTCAATCGGGGCGGCAAAGGCATCAATGTTGTTTACCGATAAGAACTTTCGTAGACTATCGATGAAACTATTTGAAATAAAAAGGACGTTGTCGTTCACCGGGAAGAGCAGGCATTGGCGATAGCTGGAAAAGATTACAGGCTGCTGGGCGTCACTGCTAACCTTCGGTACGGTCGAATTGAGCATCTGGCTCGTAAATCCGGACTGGCTCAATACAGTTCGGGCTTTTCATTGGCTGACAACAACCTGCGTGAAATATCTCAAACTTTCAGAACATACTTTTGGTCGTCTGCTTCGTTACGGCACGGTATAACGGACTCTGAATCGTACGGTTTAAAACGCGGCTGGTTTATGTTTGTGAAATACCGTTCGTCCCTGCAAGAAGTCCGCTCTTCGTGGCTTTAACAATACGCTCTGAATAACGGTGTTAATGTTTGACATGAAATAATCATCAATCTGCTCCTATATCCGTGTTAAAATCTTTTTACTAACTGATTACATTACTTTCACTTAGTTTATGACCAATAATATTGACGCTTTTATTTGAATATCTTGTTGGCTATTCGACCTGTTTCGCAACGTGATCGGTACCTGGACGTCATGCAATTGCTGAATACCTACAAACATAAACTGGATTGATATTCGCTTGGTAAATACGTTCTTACAAAGGCACTGCTGCGTAATTTCGTATATAATTCGGTATATTCGGTAACATGTAACCTGTTTACAGATGAGACGCTAATAAAACAAACTTTCAAACCACATGGCGATATTTAAGCATTGCTGTCGACTAAATATCAGCGTTCATCAGCCAATGTTTAAATTGTTTCAACGCTTTCGGCCGCCTGATAACTGAAGACGGCAGCTTTATTCCATTCGTCAATCACTTTTGAAAGGCGTATTTCTTTCGGTTGTATTGATGACCTCGGAATTTTGTCATGTTCCACCAGTTATCTGAAACAATCAATCTGTTCCGGTTGAATTAAGATCATATCCCCTTGACCTGGTCAATTTCGTTATGCTCCGGCGGAATGTTTCGTCAAAGTGAGCTGTATTAACACAAATGTTCCATCGCCTAAAATCACATATCTTTGCGATATTCACGGTCGATTTTGCTGCTGA
>WEDG01008817.1:0-12314 GCA_017591395.1 Schistocephalus solidus | reverse complement strand
ATATGTTTAATGGGACTTTTTATGCTTGAAGAAGCTATAAATGAAAACGAATTTTGCTTTTTGTTGTAGGTTTATTACGAACGGGACCTTTTTTAGCAATTAGGCAAGATAAAGATTGTTAAAAAGTTATCTATTTCTTGTCTTAGATTCCTTATTTCCTGCTCCATCCCTGAGAATTTCTGCTGGAGGCTGAAACACCCCATACATATTTCGTCTTCGTAAGCTACATTAGTTAAGCTTACTGAACTTTTACCCCGTTTAGCGGGAGGTGAACAAATAGCAGAATAACGATAGTTAAAATTGTTTTCTGCTTGTCCATTAACTTGCTTAACAAGATCCCCTGCCAATATGGCCGAGTGGGTAGAGGCGCCGAGAGACGGTCCCAAGCAGCTTGGTCGTGGACCAATGTTTTGTGACAATAAACTTATGGAACTTGAGTTTTGCATGTTATAATTGCCACAAAATTAACAGAGAGTCAGCTGGGTTTTCAACAATAAGAATTTGAAAATATAAGGACTCAGCCTTTGGTTTGAGTCCCTTCCGCGATTGAGAGCAGATGCAGGGATCACACAGCCGGCGTGAGTTTCATAAAGCAGCAAAGTTGTTACAAATTGTAGTTTTTTTACTTTGGTGCTTTGGTCACTGCCTTTTTAACTGTAATATGGCTAACCGTAGTTCGTGGAGTATTGTTACCTTGCAAGAGCTTCCTTAATTCTGCAAGCTCATTTTCCAGTTTTTGAATTCTTAGCTTGAAGACCCTATAAGCACCACCAATTATTTGTTCTTCAACTTGGACAATTTGATCTTCGGTACCACTTCACTAGGACTGTTCCGGACAATACTGTTTTAACGGCATGTACTTACTTGCTTCCTGCTCATCTGGAATTCTTTCTTGTGCCGAAATTCGTCATACAACGGCATCAAATTGGAATTTGTTTATCATCTTATTCAAGTTGACTTTGCAGCCTCTGCACCAATACAAACTGAAAACCACTCAGGGAACAAAATTTGTACAACCTCGTGAAGATCTGAAGTTATCCAGGACCTTCGACATCTCCGAACGACTGAGTCGTTCCTGAATATCCTTCATACCGTTTATAGTATTTTTCAAAGCGTTTTTGAACAAGTATAAACATGTTTGCTCATATTGCATTAAATACTTGCCATACTCCAAAGCCAGTCGGAAATTTTCGTTATACGCTCAAAGGAGAACATACTTTTACGCAGTGTTTAACATTTATGGACTCAAAACAATTGTTTGCTAGCAACAGAACCAGTCACGGAACTTCATTTAAAGGAAAGCCTGTTGAGCTGGCTTCGACATCCACGACTGGCACTCAATCAGTTTATACTTACAACCAAAAACAAGCAAAGCGCGCAAAAAGTGTAATGGCAGCCAAATCCGTCGGCTACGAGGACGAATCTTGCGTTGGATGTTCTTATATTTTACTTAGAGTTCAAAAACTGGAAAATGGGCTTGCAGACTTAAGGAAACTCTTGTAAGATAACATTACTCGACGAAATACGCTTAGAAATATTCCAGTTAAAAAGGCAGTGACTAAAGCACCAAAAGTATCAAAAACTACAACTTGTTACAGCTCACAATGTTCGGACTTGATTGCCCATAACGACCGGATAACAGGAACACAGTCTCTGAATCCTACGGACGACGACCAGAGCAAACCACAAATCTTATCCTACTATCTTGGGTGTTCTAAAGAGCCCGTAGTTTAATCCCAAGAAACAAACGTGTGGCAAGCTGCGATGGGAAAACACCACAACAGGAGGACAAAGTCACAATCAACTCTGATGGATTCATCGAAGCCTTCAGCTGAGAGTATGCTCAGAGGTAGACTAAATCCCAACGAGAGCTATGTAAACCGTTCTCATGCCCCTAAGGAGAACTTAGGAGGAAGCAAAAATTCCAAGCACCAGGATCGGCAACAGTGTTTAGTTATTCAGGGTTTGCACGAGTCAACTACAGTCCGACCTGAAGACCGTGTCGCCGAAGACCTTGCTTTGTTTAATGGCCTCCTAAACCAGTTGCTCCCACCGGGCGTGGAAATAAAAGTTATTAAAGCATTCCGGATTGGCAAAAAGTCTGAAGCCAGCCTAGGAAAGCCGCGACCGCGACCTCTTAAAGTAATGCTAGAGAGCAAAGACCAAATCAAGGCGATCCTATCCAAAAAAACTAACCACCGTCACTCGCATAAAGAGGTTTTTTTTCAACCGGACTACTCCCCTGCGGAAAGGCTGAAACGCCGGGAACTTGTCTTGGAACTACAATCAAGACTGAAGGCTGGCGAACACAATCTGGCTATTTTCAAGGGGTAGTTCAAAAGAATACAAATTTTCCATTGAACCAACCGATTGTTCTAAGGACAACGGCAGCCACCTCACTAACGCCAAAACCATCAGGGAACCAATTGCCCAAAGAGATGTTAGAACTGATTCCGTAACGCCCAGCGTTCTCACTAAAGAAACCAGAGTTACCGAAAATCATCAAGAAACGGAAAAGACATGAACTTGACGTTAGAGGAGACGCAGTTGGGCCCATAAAATTGACAAACGCAACAGGAAATTTGGTTGGCGCAAATTGAAGTGCTTGTATACAAATGCACAAAGCCTTTTATCAAAATTTAATGAGTTAAAAATTTGCCTTGCCAAAGTATCTCCGGATGTGATAGCAGTAACCGAAACCTGGCAGTCGGGCAGCATTCGAGATAGCGAAATAACATTGTCTGGATACCAAATATATTGGAGGGACAGAGAAAACCGACAGGGTGGTGGAATAATTGTGTCTGTGAAAGACGTACTAATAGTGTCTGACAAGACGAGCAAGTTTGCGTGCAGCACGGAAGCCATATGGTTGAAAATCAAGGCTCTTGGCTCTCCATGTCTAGATGTCCTCATTGTCTATCGGCCACCTAGGATAGACCGAGTCGCGGACACCCACTTGTTGGAACAATTAGAAAATTTCTCCAGTCGACCTAATGTCATGATTATGGGTGACTTCAACGCACCAGGAATTAACTGGAGCACTGTTCAATCATCATGCCCGAAATCGACTTTTTGATTATGTTTTTCTGCAAAAAGACCTTGAAGGCACTCCTCACACAACATGTCCCTTTCCCCACCAGAACCTGTGAAGGACATAGAGCTTACTGCCTTGACCTGGTTTTCACGAAAACATCAGGCAGCATTGACGAGATTATTTCAATGCCTCCGCTCGGTCGTAGTGATCATGTGGTGCTTATGTGGGACTACTCCTTATTCTCCGTTGCGCCTGCTTTAGAGGAAAAACGGCGTAACGTTTGGCGAGAAACTTTCATCAGATGCGAGCAGATTTAACAGACATCAACTGGACCTCAATGTTTTCGAGCACCGTGAACGAAGATTGGGAGTCCTTCCGAAATGTTCTTCTGCAACTTATGGACAACCACTGCCCACTAACGAGTGTCCATCACAGCAAGCGTCCTGGGTGGCTAGACAGCAACTTAAAAGGGGAAATAAACAGGAAGCACAAGTTGTGGAGAAAATATTGCGAGTCTAATCAAGTCGCCTATTTTAATAAGTATAAAACACAGAGAAACAAAATGAGAAGCCTTATTCTTAAAAACGCGAAGAGAATTTGAGAAGACTTTGCTGCAAAAGGCAACGCAGAATCCAAAGTTAGTCTACAGTTACCTCCGTAGATGTACAAGGAATAAACATCAAATACTGCTGATTAAGACTGCCGTGGGCGTTGAAATTTCTGAAAACAGGGAAAAATCCGAGTACTTTTCACAGTTATACCGCTCAGTCTTCACAAACGAGGCAAGGTTCCTTCGTCCCTCAGTGGATAACCCACCGACTGCAAGCATTAGCCACATAGTTTTCTCAGAATTTCTGATCCAAATGGAATTAAAAGAACTAAAAGAGTCGAAATCTCCAGGACCAGACGAGCTTCCACCCAAGCTTCTGAAAGAACTCGCCAATGAACTTTCCGCACCTCTGTCAGTGCTCTTTCAAAAGTCATTTGACTCCGGAACACTTCCTTTCGATTGGAAGCTGGCACATATAACTCCCTTGTACAAAAGCGGTAGCCGGGCGTCAGTGACAAACTACAGGCCCATAAGCTTGACATGCATCCTTGGCAAGATTATGGAAAGGATCATCAAGAGCGAATTGGTGAAATTCCTAGAGACTCATAATTTGTTATCAAGCTGTCAACACGGGTTCAGAAAAGGAAGATCATGCACAACGAATTTGCTGTATTCGCTCCAGAGGTGGATCCAAGCACTTGAAGATAGACACGCGGTTCACATTGCCTTCATCGACTTTCAAAAGGCCTTCGATACTGTGCCGCACGAGAGACTGCTCTACAAGCTAGAAAGAATTGGAATCAGAGGTAACCTCCTCAAGTGGATCGAAAACGTCCTCGTGGGTCGGCGCCAGGTTGTGTGCATCGGCCAAGAGAGGTCAAGTTCTGCTGCGGTCGAGAGTGGGGTTCCTAAGGGTTCAGTACTAGGGCCAATACTGTTTTTAATATACGTGAACGATTGTGTCAGGAATCTCGACTGTGAAACAGCAATGTTTGCCGATGACATTAAAATCTGGTATGTTATCCAGAGCCCTGCTGACGAAGATAAACTACAGATCAACCTAACTCGGTTGGAGGAGTGGTCGAATCATTGGCTTTTGCGGTTCAACGTCGATAAGTGTACAATACTTCGCTTAGGCAACCCATCTGGATCTGCCGAAATTAGAAGCTACTTTCGCAACGGTGACACCTTAAAAGAAGTGGAAACCCAAAAGGCCCTTGGTGTGCTGACGACAACCACCTTAAAACCATCGTCTAACTGCTCGAAAGTGGCAAAGAGCGCAATTGCGGTGTTGCATGCCATCAGAAGAGCCTTTTTGGATTTTGACGAAGATCTCTTCGCTAAGACTTTTGGAACATTCATTAGGCCGCATTTGGAATATGCTATGCAAGCTTGGAAACCCTGGAAAGTTCAAGATCAGAACGGCCTCGAAAGAGTACAGAGGAAAGCCACCAAAATGGTTAGAAGTCAAAGCTCCTTGCCATATCCAACCCGCCTAATGAATCTTAATCTGTTCCCTTTGAATTATAGGCAAATGCGTTGTGATCTCCTGCAGACATTCCGCATTGTGAAGGGATTGGATTGTTGCCTGGAATTCTCGGACTTCTTTGAATTTGCCGCCACGACCCATCTCCGAGGTCACCCATTGAAACTGCGTGTCCAGCAGGCGAGACTGGATGTGCGCAAGTTCTCCTTCTCTGTCAGAGTGGTTAAACCATAGAATGCCTTCCCTGAAGACGTTGTGATGTCACCATCACTGGAAAGCTTTAAAAGGAACCTTGACAGTTTTATGTTCCAAAACGAGCCTGAGCGATGAGGAATTTATCTTAACCCTCGAGAGTCATGCACCACTTGTCATATTTTATGACCGCATTTCTACCTTTTGCAACCCACACGGTTTCTCTGTATATCGCACTTAATTTTACGTTACAAATAGGGTACTCAAAGACCCATGCCTATTTCCCTCAATAAATTGAATTGAATGAGAACATCCCACATAAGATTCGTCCTCGTATCCGATGGATTTGGCTGCCATTACGCTTTTTGCGCGCTTTGCTAATCCTTGGTTGTAAGTGTAAACTGATCGAGGGCCAGTCGTGGATGCCGAAGCAGGCTCAACAGGCTTTTCTTTAAAGAAATTGTCATTACTGGCTATGCTGCTATCAAACAATTGCTTTGAGTCCATGAGTGTTAAAAACACTGCGTGTGGGTATGTTCTGTTTTGGGCGTATAACAAACATTTTCGACTGGGTTTGTAGTATGCGAGTATTTACTGCAATATGAGCAAAAAATGCGCCTACTTGTTCAAAAACGCTTTAGAAAAAACTGCAAATGGTATGCAAAATATACAGGAACGACTCAACCGTTCGGAGATGTTGAAGGTCCTGGATAACTTCAGATCTTCACGAGGTTGTACACATTTGGTTCCTTGAGTGGTTGTCAGTTTTTATTGGTGCAGAGGCTGCGAAGTAAACTTGAATAAGATGATAAACAAATTCAAAGTTGATGCTGTTTTATGAGGAATTTCGGCACGAGAAGAATTCCAGATGAGCAGGAAGCAAGTAGGTACGTGCAGTTTGGAATTAATATTTATTTAACGCTGGCAAGGCACTGTCTAAGCAAACATTAGAAACGAAATAAAGTTATGAAAATGCGTGCAGATAAAATGTGCAAATACTTAATAATGTAGACAGAACTTGTCCTGCTAGGTCAACAGTTAGCGATGTTTTGAAATTAATGGTGAACTAGAAAAAATAGGCAGTGAAAAAAACTCCTACCTTAAAATGGAGGCAGAGTTTAATAGGCCTTCATTTTTGAATAGAAGGTAGGAGAAAAAAGCTGCTTAGGAAAATAAGGTCAGGTGGAAGAGTAGGGTAATACTGCAAATGCATTTCAGAATGAGATAATGAAACGTCAATATGATTCGTTCTTGATCACTTATGCGTATGAAACAAAATCTTACAAAAATGCGTCAATGAACTTGAGTCCTCAGCATGTTAGGATCCAGAATTGAATCTTGATGATGGTTAGTATCCAAAGAAATGGTAGCATTTAGACTGTGGACCACCGAATGTGTACGTCCGAATGACGTCATCGTTTTGATGACTGATGAAATAAGGAGACCTCATAGTTCATGGGTGACTCGAGGTAGCGAAAATATTGTTTCAAGAGGCTTACTCAAATTCCCGATGGTCCTTTCTCCGAGTCATGGGGAAAGCTATTGGGAAAAAAAGAGGAAAATATAAGTTTAATATAATCAGTGTTAAGATAAATGTGCAGTCTTCGCTTGAATGCAGATAGACTAGTTAACGACCTAATTTCAATTGGCAAGTTATTCCAAAGAAAACTATACCTAGAAGCAAAGAAGAGAGAGCGTTTACACGTGGAGGATGCAGGGTGAGGTATAATTAGTTCAGAATTTCTTAGGTTATAAGGAAGACTAACGGGGGTAATGACAGAAAGCTTTGAGAGAGTTGAACTATTATTAAGTCGAAAAAGGAGACAAAAGCCTGCTTCAAGTCTCCTGACCCAAATAAATTTTAGCTTCGTTAGCTGGCAACTTGTTGAGTAGGAAGTAGTTGAAATAGTCGGAAATAGGAGATTTTGTGAAATGTCTTTGAACATTTTTAATTTTTGAACGGCTTGATTCGTTCATAAAACCAAAGAAAGGACAGCAAAATTCAAGAATGAGATGTACAAACATACGATAAAATCTTACTCGACTGTAACAGAAAATTTGTTACAGATGATTTGAGCAAAGCAGAATTGTTAAACTCGTTTTTTGCCAACCACTTTACCACTGAAACTAGCCCCACTCCCACAATTCCTTTGCTTTCAAATCCGCTTCTAACAACTATAAATTTCTCACCTTCATGTATTCAAAAGAAATAGCTCACCTAAAAAAATTCACATTCAGTTGGAACTGATAACATTCCAAACTCACTTATTAAACAGTTAAGGGATTTTCCACCTTTACTAAGCAAATTATTCTCAGTATTTCTCGAAAATGGTTTCTTCCCCGATTATTGGAAAAACTTTTATTATAATACCAGTTTTTAAAATCTGGTTCCCGCTCGGACATTCATAACTATCGCGGTGTTCATAAAACGCCCTCTCTTGCTAAACTCTTCGAAAAAAACTAATTGCAAAAACAAATCACGGATTTTTTTGCATAAAGCAATAAAATTATCAAATTTTTCCAACACGGCTTCTTACCGGACCGTTCTTGTGAAACCTGCCACATGTCTTTTCTAAAATCTACTAACCTCTCTTCGTAATGATCATCTATCTGTAGTAGTTATCTATTTTTGATCTTAGTAAGGCATTCGATAAGGTGCCTCATAAACGACTTCTAGCTAAACTAGAAGCTATAGGATTCGTAGTCCCCTAACTGACTTTATTAGATCATACCTCAAATGATCGAAAACAAAACAACGTTTTAGTAAGGTCCTCATACTCAAGTGCTACCCCGATTGTTAGTGGTGTCCTTCAAGGTACCGTATTAGGTCCTTTGTTGTTCTTACTGTATATAAATGATATTTCATCTATGGTTAAACATTCTCAATCTTTTTATTTATGCTGATGATCTCAAATGCGTGTATTCCTTCTCTAACTCTACAACCGAACGGTGCCTAGAACAAATTCATTCAGACTTAGACGCTCTTTTCGGCCTGGAGCTCCACATGGCTAATGGAGTTCTCACCTACTAAAGTGTCGCTACATGAGTTTTTGGGCCTGTAAGGCTGCCGCAACCTCTTATCTTTGAAGGCTGCCATATGATTGAAATGTTCCTTCATCAAGGACTTGGGCTTAAGCTACACCAATAAATAAGATCTGTCGCCTCATGCCGATAGAATTACGACCAAAGCTGCTCAGATTTGCGGCTTTATTTCTTATAATTTCTACCTTTCTGAAATTAAATTAAGACTTTATCGTATGTTTTGTACTTCCCATTCTTGAATTTTTGCTGTCCTTTCTTCGGTTTTGATGAACGAATCTAGCCGTTCAAAATTGAAAATGTCCAAAGACATTTCACAAAAAAACTCCTATTTCCGACTCTTTCAACTACTTCCTACTCAACAAGATGCCAGCTAACGAAGCTAAAATTTCTTTGGGTCAGGAGACTTGAAGCAGGCTTTTGTCTCCTTTTCCGACTAAATAATAGTTTAACTCTCCCAAAGCTTTCTGTCATTACCCCCGTTAGTCTTCCTTATAACCTAAGAAATTCTGAACTAATTATACCTCACCCTGCATCCTCCACGTGTAAACGCTCTCTCTTCTTTGCTTCTCAGGTATAGTTTTCTTTGGAATAACTTGCCAATTGAAATAAGGCCGTTAACTAGTCTATCTGCATTCAAGCGAAGACTGCGCATTTATCTTAACACAGATTCTATTAACCTTTTATTTTTCTCATCTTTTCCCAGTAGCTTTCCCCATGACTCGGAGAAAGGACCATCGGGAATTTGAGTAAGCCTCTTGAAACTATATTTACGCTACCTCGAGACGCCCATGAACTATAATGTCTCCTTATATCACACGTCCTCCAAACAATGACGTCATTCGGACGTACAAATTCGGTGGTCCACAGTCTTAAATGCTGCGGTTTCTTTGGATACTAACCATCATCAGAATTCAATTCTGGATCCTATGATGCTGAGGACTTAAGTTCATTGACGCATTTTCGTGAGATTCTGTTTCATACGCCTAAGTGATCAAGAACGAATCATATTGACGTTTCATTATCTCATTCTGAAATGCATTTTCAGTATTACCCTACTCTTCCACCTGACCTTATTTTCCGAAGCAGTTTTTTTCTCCTACCTTCTATTCGAAACTGAAGGCCTATTGAACTCTGCCTCCATTTTCATGGTAGGAGTTTTTTTTCACTGCCTATTTTTTCTAGTTTACCATTAATTTTAAAACATTGCTAACTGTTGACATAGCAGGACAAGTTATGAATTTGTACATTTTATCTGCACACATTGTCATAACTTTATTTCGTTACTAATGTTTGCTTAGACAGTACCTTCCCGGTGCTAACCAAATATAAATTCTAAATTCTAAATTCTAATTTAATTTCAGGAAGGTAGAAATTATAAGAAATAAAGCCGCAAATTTGAGCAGCTTTGGCAGTAATTCTATCGGTATGAGGCGAAAAATCTAATTTATTGGTGGAACTTAAGCCCAACTCCTTGATGGAAGAAAATTCAATCATAGGGCAATCTTCAAAGATAAGAGGTTGCGGCAGACTTACTGGCCCAAAACTCATGTAGCGACTCTTATATGTGAGAACTCCATTAGCTATGTGGAGCTACAGGCCGAAGAGCGTCTAAGTCTGAATGAATTTGTTCTAGGCACCGTTCGGTCGTAGAGTTAGAGAAGGAATACACGCATTTGAGGTCATCAGCATAAATAAGAGATTGAGAATGTTTAACTATCGAGGAAATATCATTTATATACAGTAAGAACAACAAAGGACCTGATACGGTACCTTGAAGGACACCACTAACAATCGGAGAAGCACTTGAGTATGAGGACCCTACTTAAACGTTTTGTTTTGATCCTTAAGGTATGATCTCATAAAGTCAGTTAGGGGACTACGAAATCCTATAGTTTCTAGTTTAGCTAGAATTCGTCTATGAGGCACTTTATCGAAGGCCTTACTAAGATCAAAATAGATAACTACTACAGATAGATGATCATTACGAAGAGAGGTTAGTATATTTAGAAAAGATATGAGGCAGGTTTCACAAGAGCGGTCCGGTAAGAAATCGCGTTGGGAAAAGTTGATAATTTGATTGCTTATGCAAAAATCCGTGATTTGTTTTGCAATTAGTTTTTCGAAGAGTTTAGCAAAAGAGGGCGTTTTATGAACACCGCGATAGTTATGAATGTCTGAGCGGGAACCAGATTTAAAAACTGGTATTATAGTAGAAGTTTTCCAATAATCGGAGAAGAAATCATTTTCGAGAAATACTGAGCATAACTTGCTTATTAAAGGTGAAAAATCCCTTAACTGCTCATTTCTATTAAGCCTTCTGCACGCTAGTGAACAAAAGAAGATAGAATCAGTCCAGCACTTCTTTACAAAAAGGGTTTTATATTCAGGTCACCGAAAACTGTCCTACCAACAACGCTGTGAGCTTACAAGCCTTGACCCACTGTGGCTTCGCATATTACCGAAGGGACTATTTTTACTGTTTCAACTTGTAAACAGTCGCACATTTAACCCCCTTACATCTCTGAGGCACCTCGACCACTCTCGGCACACCAGTCATCGAGATGTATTTTTATTTCTTCCTTTGGCACGCGCAGTTAGATACCGAAAGTTTTTTCGGTAAATGCTATAGCAATCTGGAATAAGCTACCCAGAAGTATCAAAATTCAGCAAAGCTATCCCTTGTTTACGCGAGTTGTCACTAGTTTTCTACATTCAGGACACCTTCCAAAACTTTTGTGTGCCGACTCTGTGGAAGCTCTCTTTCGGTTCTGATGGCGTTCACTGACTCTGAATCCTCTGCCGGACTTCATGCTGAGGGCAATATTGCTGGCTCTGTAGACCTCAATCGGCTTATTTCTCAGTCGACAGCGAACAGCCGCTCGCCGACATACCCGCTGGTGCAGAATACCGGATTCATAACAATGAAAAGAGTTCTTCACCGGGCACTCGTGTCAACGCGTCCCTGTCTTGAAACTTTAATTACTTAATAAACTGCAGTTTTTTCTCCTTAAAACACCTGAAACAACGATCAGGAGTTTTTTTCACTGTCAGCTTGACTCTCTACGGCTTATATATTTTTTGAATAAGCCTGTAAACTGGCAATAAATAAATAAAATAAAACTGTTTAATAAGTGAGTTTGGAATGTTATCAGTTCAAACCGAATGTGAATTTTTCAGGTGAGATATTTTTATTTGAATACATGAAGGCGAGAAATTAATGGTTGTTAGAAGCGAATTTGAAAGCAGAGGAATTGTGGGAGTGGGGCCAGTTTCAGTGGTTAAAAGGTTGGCAAAAAACGAATTTAACAATTCTGCTTAGCCCAAATCGTCTGAAACATATGTTTTGTTACAGTCGAGTAAGGGCGGAGTTACATTCAGACGCTTAGCCAATGACCGAAACTGGAAGATTTGAGCAATAGATTTCGATGAATTGGCAGCACTTAGTGCCCGAGACTCCCTACGATTATCTCTTGCGAGCCTAATTTTCGATACATATTCAAATATTTGTGCAATCCTTAAATGAACTGACAAAGAGCTTTTAGATTAATATTTAAGTTGCTTTCATAATTTTTTAAGTCTGTTCTGGAGAAAATGCGGAACAGTAGAAGAAGCTGTATTCGAATTAAAAATCTTAAATGGGATAAAAGCCTTTATTTTTTCTGTGAGGCTCTGCAATAGCTCACGGAAAAAGTTTGGATCGTTGATTGAGAATATGCTACGCCAATCCAGAGTGCTTACGAATTTTTTTATTATTTACTGGTTTGTGTTAGCAAAGTCGAGGTTATTGCATTTAACCTCAGGCTTCATAAGAAGGGGAACTGGAAAACAACAGTGAATTATTGCGTGATCACTTGTGAAATGATCATGATGAAAATTCATGAAGAAAGGGTGGACATCGTTTGTAAAAATTAAATCTAAAATGTTGTCAGTTCAAGTAACTGATCTGACCAATTGGGACATGTTTGAAAAGTTAATAGTATCGACCACTTTCTGATGTATAGGCGGAGAGG
>WEDG01008816.1:0-69504 GCA_017591395.1 Schistocephalus solidus | reverse complement strand
GGAAAGCCCTCCGCCCGAGGAGCCAAAGGGTCTACTGGAAGTCGTTGATCGACTCCCCAGTTGTTCATAACGGCAATGGAAGTCCGCCTGTAAGACCCAAGGGTGTTCAAAACTCCCGAGGATTTCGCGAACACCATCAAGGACAGCCGAGGTAGCTGTGGCTGCCGAGATGTCTGACGAAAGGGCGAGATCGTAGACCTCATCGTCCAGAAGGGCCCAGGATAACCCCACTGTGCGCTCTTGCATTGAGACCCTGGAGGTAGTCTTTGCAACGCTCCTCCCAGCAAGCGAAATTTGTTTCGCGAGTCAGCTTCTCTGGCGTGTGCGTAGAATGCACGGTGAGCTTCTGCAGCTCTTTGACTAATTTACCCCAGGAAATTATCGCCCATTTTGAGAAGAACACCGCTGCCACCAATTTGGACCCAGACGCTAGCATATGTACTAATTGAATACTCGTAACCTAAGTACAGTAAGAAACTAATGGGAAGGGAACCTAGGTGCAAAATAATCTAAGTCCGTTGGATGGCTGTTCAGTTTGAGATCCGGGAGGAGCGACGGACGGGCTCAGGAGATGGTTCCTGGTCGTAGATGCAGCCGGAAAACGGAGGTTCAGGATTTCATTCCTTATAACGTCTCCATTGAGAAGGTCGGATCCCACCGGTGATGATTGGTTGAGTTGCATTAGGGAAATGCTTTAAGACAAACTTAAGCTAGGTTTATTTTCCTTACATTAACATTTAAACTATATTGTTATGTTATAAAACTGTATAAGAAACATAAATCATGTTTAAGTGCTAGACGTATAAATAGGATGAAGAATCGCGCACCCCTTTAGGGGCGCGTTTTCTAGAAGTTTCTACGAACGCGCGTGGAAAACGTGGTTAGAACTTTCTACATTAGTTGACTGATTGCTAAAAAATGGTGAAAAAGATTAGGAGCAGGAAGAGTTCAACGGTAAGAAACTTTCAATGCAGTCCTACAGTCTTCATATTTGTATTATATAACATAGTGTTGATTATGTTTGATCTAGCTGTATGAAACAGCTAGTACCATTCGTTTCATAAAGCTATATCAAAACCTAGGCATGCGGCTCGTTGCGCATTCGAATTACGTAGAGCATAAATGATGTTAAAAACGGAATAAATATACTACTAACAGACTGAGATAAAAAATTAATAAGTTTTGCAAGTTAGTTTTAAAGAAAATTGTTTAAAAATCATAAAATTATATAATAAAATAAAGACGCTATCCAAAAACATTTAAAAATGTAAAATAATCATAATTTTTTAAATAAGTTTTAACAATAGAAAAAAAGCTGCTTTTTAAATAATGGGTATGTAAGTCATTAAATTAAGAGCCCTTGCGCATAGCCAGAAGATACGTATTTATGAGTCATGTAGGTCACTCACCACCAGCTATAGCTTGCCCATAACAAGATGGTGTACCACATAATCAGATGATTAAATTCTTCATCTCTATGTGCACTGCACGTCGTCGTAAGAGGTTCATAAAAGGCCGTCAAATAACTACTCGTGGGAGTTTCTGGCCTGAAATGGCTATCGCAAAGTACGTTTGGATTTGCTTGACATACGGCAGCTCACCGGGAGGACTCAGAATTGGAGTAGCTATCGCCGATAGTAACCGCCACGTTGTAAAACGCGTGATTCCCGAAGTTGGCGTTATCAGAGCCCTTTCGGCCGAATTCTATGTTAAAGAACTGAGTTGAAAAATGTCCTATCTTATTCAAAAATAGATGTGTGGTATGATTTAACAGATTTTGTTTAATTTTTATTTTAAATCTAGTAGAGTTCGACTATTTCTGATAGAACTTGGTAGGGCATTCCATATTGTCGCGTATCTTATGGAATAGAAGTTGGATCGTTGGGCCTTTTTGAATTTAGGAATTTTTATAATATTTTTCATAATTTCTAGTGTCTCGGGGGCCCGTTTTGATTTGTTAGTATATTCATTCTGAGAATATCTTATAAATAAATAAATGAGTTTATTTAAAGGCCCAAAGGGCCCCATCATTTCAAACTTAGTACCGTGGTTTAAATTTTCTACAAGGGGAAGTCACATAGCCAGAAAAAAATTGTGTCTCTGAATGCACTTGGGTTGTCGACTGCTGAGTTACAGTCTTAATTTCTGACTCATACGCTGAGCCTGATATGAGCTAAGTCAACTTTTTCTTTTTCAGTTGCCAGGCGAATCTCCTGAACTCAGGAGCAGGACAGGCATGTTAGCTGCCCATCGTAGCAAGTAAGCACTGGCCGAATGAAAACCGATAGCCAATGAAACAAGCTGTGATGGGGGAAGAGAGCCACTTGTTAACACTATCGAGAAAAAAGTCAACTAATTAGCTGTGAGTAAGATCGGAGAACGGTAGATCAAAATTCTGGCCCGTCTAGCTGTAGTATGGCGGCGCTCAGACATTGAACGAGCAGATAAGACACGTACCGACCTTAATGACATAATTGGAAAACAGTATATATGACTTAAAACACCCTCAAATAATATTTTGAAGAGCTGTTCATGTTTTAGTCTAACGAAGTGTAATAGTCCTCAATCACTCACACGACCATGGAGGTAGAAAGCTTTCGACATATGCTGTTGAATTTCTGCATCATTCGACGTTCTTTATTACGATTAAGCTAATATAATTTTCAACCTTTATTGCTTTCTGAAAAACGTGTGAAGCATTTTTCGAGAGTATCTGCCCCAGATGGCGCCCTCAGTGGTTGGGAATGAGGGAAGTATTTAGAGTTTTTCACGCCATTCAATTCCGTTCATTTTACCTACTCCAACACCATGCATTTTCGTTGCGTACATAGCACAATTTCGACTCAGTTCGTCTGCCATTTTCAACACATGTGTGTTAATCAAACGCTGATGCAGTAAAGTAAGCTACATAGTCAGCCTAACAGTCAGGGATGCAATTACAGTTGCCGAGAGTTCTATGAGAGTTGCCCCATTCCGTATGAATCGGTCTTCGACACCAAGCAGTAGACCAAACGTTGGATAAGAACGAAAGTTGTCCGAATAAGCTCTCCCTTTCCACACAGCTCACGATAGTGCTCGGCCAGTTGATTTGAAACCTCCCAACCAGTAAAACCCCGAGATCCTTACGTGTAGGGCTGTGATAAGCACAGCTCATGTGACAAATTCTTTAAAACCTGTACTCAGGAAAAAAGCCTATGGAGAGTGTCATGCTTAGAGCGCAGCCCATAATGCTAAAAGGGGTGACATGATGATTCAGGATGTGTTTGAAAGAGCAGCAAAGAATAGTAACTTGGATTAGGGCCAATTTTACGCCGATAAAAGACTTTTTACATCCTTATTTCACGACCATCAACCCTGTGGTGAAGTCTGAAGTCTGACCTGCCTAATGATATTCGATAAGTCAGAAACGGCCTGCCCGACATCTGTCGTCGTTGACATGCATTTTTTGTGATGAGGCAGACAATTAAATAAATACAAACGTTCACTGCTGTTCGACACTGATCTCAGGCTTATCAGAGCTGGAAAGTATCCATACTTTTGACTTAGTTGGAAGCTGTCGCGTCCAGTCAAAATTGCGATCCTGAATGTGGTGTAAAGAAACGACAAATAAGTCATCCTGTGTTTTTATCCAAAAAGGCAGAATTTAACAATAACAAAGAGACTTATATGCTTTTGCAGCTGCGGCATGCTCTGAGTAAAAAAATTCCTTAGATATGAGTACGGATGAACATTATTATAGTAAAAGGCTTGAATAAGCAGCAATTATTTGTATACTCCAGACTATACACGAATTAACAGAACTCACATGGCCAAAAGACCTGTCAGCAGGGTTAACCGACGGTTCAAACTCCGGCTTATACAATGAGTGTTCTGTTGTTGCGGTACAGTTGTCGCACACACAACCTGAGTCGATTACAAGTATACTTCAATCTCTGACACGCAAAGCGAACCTAATGTTACCTGCGCTACATTTCCGGTTCATTTGAACGGGAAACCTCACGAGCAGCAAGCCAACTTCCTGTATGAAACTCTTTACAAGTGAGCACGGTCCAATTAAAACGGAGAAAAAAAGGAAGCCCTGTGATTGAGGGGGGAGCCATAAACTTCAAGCTCGTGTAATAGGTGGTAATAGGGGTTTTTGCGGGCGGAGCATTACAGCGGGTAATATAAGGTGTACACAGTCCTGTAAAATTTCATTTACGAAATCGATAGTGCGTATCTGTTGTAAAGGTTTCAAGAATTTGATAGCAATAGGGGATAGCGGTTTCAAAGCCCAGAGATGACTCCACTGCACACAGACTTCGTCAAACTCCTGTTGCTTCAACATCGGTGTAAAACGGGAAATTGTTCTGGTGTGGAACATTCACGAATAGCACATTTTTTCCATCGCAGAGCCTAAATCAAAGCAAGAGCCTGAGTATTCAGACTTTCTTGCTGCTGTACTGGTTAGCTATGAAGCGAGACTACAAGGGCGAATGATGCTCATGAGTTGACTGAACATTATGCGAATGCGTAGACCATGAGAGCTTCGGGGCTTCATGAACCCAAGAAGATGCACTGCGCCAAAATGATGTAAACAGAAGTTGATGCATTTAATAAAATCGTTAAGATGATTAATTGGACCCAGTCATGAAAAACCCGGTGACCTCGGTGGGATTCGAACCCATGACAGTAAGGAGAAGGCTTTAGTACAACCAACGCTCTAGCCATCTGAGTGACAAGACCCCACCAAAGACACTAGTTTAAGCAAAATATTGTAGTAATTGGAGGGTTCTGCTATTTATTTTAGTAACACAGCGCATCAACCACCAATCTGTGAATAATGGTCAAACCCTTTGATATACTGGCATTTTTCCGCCTTTTTCTGCCTTCTATAAACGTAAGTATCCCATTCCTGCCTCAGTTCAGTTAAAGGGATCCCTACAGGGCTAGGAAAAATGGAAGTAATTTGAGTTTTCGGGCAATCCAGAGTTGCTGATTTGATTTTTGTAAAGTAGGCACGGTCAAATCAGTCTGGAAATAACTGTCAGCTCGCATGTGTCAATCGCAGCTCAGTCAGCCTGAAAGACAAAAACACACGCCTACAAGAGATGAGAAAAGAATCCGGCTGCTCTGTGATAACTGAAAATGGACAGGGAGCAAACCTGAGGCATGCGAAAACGCGCGTGCAGGGAAGCAGGTGCGAAAAACTGGACGCACTTGATGGCCGCCTAACATTTCGGCTTCATGCCTGAACCCATCATCGGAGACAACATCAGATAGGGATACCTCATGCACAAGGAGTCGCAGTATGTATAGAATGCAGTCATTGTGATACCGCATGCGCAGGAAATTTAATGGCTTCCCCTAATCTACAAGTATTGCCCTCTGGTAAGCTAGTGACTTAATGGCTGGCATTCAAGTCCTTACTCGCTGACTTTTCGTCACCCGTACTGGATGTTGAGTTGATGATTGCTCGGTTACCTTGTTCGGAAACTGTGTTCAACTGCGTGCTCTCCAGGTGACTGATTGCTTTGGCCAAAGTGGATCTCAGCGCCGAATATGGATTGAAGAGGTTATTGCACTTGTTAATAGACCAATGCCCGTGAACCATGACTCAAGCAGTTCGCGGCTCACGCGATCGTTGCCTCTTGCGAAACTTTCAACCCCATTGGCGAGCCAGAAGGCCAGGCAATCATCACGCCAAAAATCCAACACGGGTGATACAATTTCAGCGATTAACGACTGAAAAAGCTGGTCATTAAGCCATTAAAAACACCAGGGACAACCATCCTCGATGAATGGGAGCCGTTAACTTTCCTACGTATGCGGTAGCATAGTCACTGCATCCCGTTAATACTGCAAATTTTTATGCAGGACGTATACCTGTCTCCGAGGATGAATTTAGGAATGAAGCCAAAAAACCAAGTGATTAAAGATATTGTCACTGCTATCACGTCTACTTCTCTTCAACTGGGCTAAACGTCGGACATGAATAATGGTGCTTGAGGAACCGTCCCCCTCGGACATCACACAATGGCGGTCTACTGGCTGCTTACAGACCGTCCAACTGGTAGGTGAACGAGGTCATAAAGTGCCGGCCTGCGATGGCCGTAGATCGTGTAACGATGGCTGACACAATATTTGGACAAACCCTACATGATATGCCAGGCTTCAAACCGAGCAGGAAAGGCTACCAGGGTGTGGTGGGCGGAGTCAAAATGGATTCCGTGATGTGCTAGGAATAAAAGACAGCAAGGATGCTTATTCAGACTGAGACAAGTACTACAGTGACAAAAATTCACGTAAATCCTAATTTCCTTATTGTCCACTCACTGCGGAAAATCACAAGTGGGTATTTATGAACAGAATTCCCGGCTACCTATTTTTAAATTATATGAATATGCAAGCTCATTGCTTCGTGAGTATTGAAGTTATCCACAATATCAAAAGAATATATATATATATGTATATATGAGAAGAAGAGGCGATCTCAGGGACTATAGGTGTATTGTCCTGACGTTTCAAAAGCATACAAGCTTCCATCGTCGGAGGTGAGTATCGCACCGCGTCTCACAGTATTTATAAGGGGGTGATAGCCATTTTTGTAACACAGCGTTGATTGGACGGGTTTACCTTAACAGTGTACACGATAGGAGGACGGGGTGGGGGAGTCCTTCTTTGGCTTTGGCGTTCTTTGCCAGCATACACACAGGAAATTGCTGGCAGTTGACATGTCTCTGGTTGAGGGGGGGCGGCCATTGTCTGGGTCCGCATTGACCTCAATTGGCGCACTGGGTCGATAGTCATGTTTGTGTCCCTGAGGGCATGCCTCCTCGTCTGTCGGGGTAGTAATTGAAGCGGCGGTAATCATGACTGCGCCTTCGTCGGCCCCGAATTGTGGCGTGGTTAGGTGCATATCCGTCCAAGGTTCTCCCGCAGTGGAATTCACGTTTGGCCTAATGCCGTGTTTGCTCTTACGTTCGATGAGCTGCGCACGGAGGGCCTGGTAGGCTGCCGGAAGGGCGACACAACAGTTGATCGACGTAGGCTCCGTGTGTCAGGCTTCGATTGTTTCACTGGTTACGCAGTCATTTCCTCGACCCAGGATTTCGGCGTTTTGGAAGGCGAACGTGTGCCCAGAGTTCGCACAGTGTTCCGCCCCCAGGGACAATGGGTCCATTCTCCTCACTGCCCGCACGTGTTCGGTAACACGGGTCTGCAACCGCTTCCCTGTCTCTCCGACGTAGTTAACTTCACAGGAGTCACATTGGATCCGGTAGATGATGTTTGACGCCTCACCTCGTGGAAGGGGGGCTTTCGGTCTCATAACTAGATTCCGAATGTTTGAATCCGGTCGATGGGCGATTCCGATCCCCAGCGGTCTGAGGAGGCGGGAAACTGCCTCAGAGACGCCGTCAATGTAGGGCAGTGCACGCCAGACTTTTGGCTGTTCTGCTACCAGATTTTGTCTTGGTTTGGCCAGCCTGCTGCGCTCGATGAAGTTACGAGGGTATCCGTTGGCCATGAAAAGGCGCTGGAGGTAGCGGAGTTCTGCCCTTTTGTCGTCCGACTCGCTTCAATGTGTTTCTGCCCTTCTATAGAGAGTTCGCACACAGCTGCGTTTGTGGCACAACGGGTGCTTACTGTGGTAACTTAGGATTTGGCGTGTGTTGGTTGCCTTCCCTATAAACCGTAGTTTTTTTATGTGCCCGTTGGATTTTCGATGGACAAGAACATCCAGGAATGGCAGTTGGTTGTTAATTTCGGCCTCCATTGTGAATTGGATGTCCGAGAAGATGGAATTCAGGACACTATGGAATTCTTCGATCATTTCTCGTTTGATGATGACGAAGGTATCGTCGACGTATCGAGTCCAAAACGTTGGCCTGTAGTTTGCGAAAACCAGAGTCTCAAGCTTTTGGAGAACTGCCTCAGCGATGAAGCCCGAGAGCGGTGATCCCATTGGTGTCCCTCTGATCTGCTCGTACATGGTCCTCTCGAAGGTGAAGTACGTCTTCAGACAGAATTTTAAGAAATGGACAAGATGTCCCCGCTTCACCGACTCGCCTGCATCATCGTACTGCTTCTCAAGCAATTCGCTTACCGTTTTGACTGCTAAGTCCTGCGGGATTGAAGTGAAGAGAGAGGTGACATCAAATGACACCATGACCTCGTCTGCGGTGAGTCGCATCCCCCTGAGCCGTTCCAGGAACTGAGAAGCCGAAGTGACCGTTATGTTCAAGGCCCTGATTCGAGGTCTTGATATCTTATCGAGTTCATAATCTCCTGACGAAGACGAAGAAGAAGGGGGCGAGTTAATGGACCAAATTGTATTTGTACTGACGTTTCGAAAGCCTTCTCGCTTCCATCATCAGAGTAAAGTGCTTGCTGCTCCTGGTGGTTTTGAGTTAGTCAGTCTTGCCGCGTGCCTCGTATTATATCCATGGTGGACGTGTGAACTTTGACCTGCCCGATTGTCGCTGACTTCCTTAGACCTCTCCGAGGTTGAACGCCGGTGGGCTCGCGTGACCGCTGTCCCCTTTGGTGCCATCGTAGGTTTAGGCAAGGCAGTGTGCCTGTTGGCCTCCCCCACGTCAATCAGCGGACTGATCAGTCGTTGCTGCTCTCATTAGTTGTTCTCCGTTTTACGGGCGCATTCGTGAGACGGTGTTTGACTTTGGCCACGTGACCTTCGGCCGCCACCCCGCTTTTCCGTGAGCGTGGGTTCTTGGTTACGTGTACTCGTTTGCCTTTTTGTTCCTGGCCGAACAGATCCGAGCCTTGTACGAAGCGCCTGGTAGGCGGGATGTTAGTCTATAGGGCATTGTTTAATTAATCTTTCTCGACATCCAGTTTAAAATGGAAGAAGAAATCAATGATCAGTTTCCCTTCCTTCACGTCCATGCTACAAAGGTGGCAGACGGGAAGATAAAGACAGCGGTCTACCGTAAGGCAACCAACAATTAGCCTATCCTCCATTTCCAAAGCAACCACACGACGATAGTTCGACCGTCGATTTCGACGAGGTCCACCGTATGCTCCACACCAGGTGCTGCAGGGACGGTGACTTGCGCGTGAATTAGTTTTAAGTGATAGTAGCCTTGCGCTGCAGCTACCACACTCTCTCCTCCCCCACCTGAGCCCGGTGTCAAGACAGAGTCAAGAAGACCGGAGGCGGGAGCGGACGCAGGTGGCTGGCGTGGTCGGGTCCCCTAAGTCCTAGCCGCCCCTAGGCGTGCCAGCACACCTCCCATATTCGGCATTTATTAGCGGAGCGCCACCCGAATAACGCATGCCGTGCCCTGATGTGGTCTCCGTGTTGGTCCAATGCATCTACCACGTGGTCCGTTTAGGGGGCACTGCACACACGGCAGTTCGACCGTCGATTTCGACGAGGTCCACCGTATGCTCCACACCAAGGTGGTGCAGGGACGGTGACTTGCGCGTGAATTAGTTTTAAGTGATAGTAGCTTTGCGCTGCAGCTACCGCACTCTCTCCTCCTCCCCCATCTGAGCCCGGTGTCAAGACAGAGTCAAGAAGACCGGAGATGGGAGAGGGCGCAGGTGGCTGGCGCGGCCGGAGCCGCCCCTGGGCATGCCACCACACCTGGCTCGGATCCCACGGAGTGGCAGTGCCATAAAGGCTACATTAAGAAGGAGCCATTGCAACCTGACTCTCAGTCCGCCAGTCAGCCACTCCACACAAAACATACATTGGGCTGACCACGCGGTCCGATTTATCCCGTCAGTTGTTAACCTTCCAAGCCACGGCTTTAAGCGCACCGTGATAGTTTCAAGCGCGTCAGATTGTTTATAGTGAGGAACATGCGCTGAGCTGTCGACCTCACTCTCTCCCCCACCCCCACAATCAGACCACTGTCCGAGCCGGTCAGTTGTCTGATGCGGAAGCGGGCGCAGCTGCTGGTGACCTCGTCTACGTGTACTACGTACATGACCTGGCCCCTCAAAAACAAGCACCAGGACTTCACACAACAGGGGGTTGAATGGCTTACATCTCACATGTGTGAGCTAGCCAGAGGTCACGTTAAGAAGGAGCCATCGCAGCCTGACTCTCAGACCACCAGTCAGCCACTCCACACAACACACATTGGACTAACTGCGAGGTCTGAGTGTACTTGTCAGTTGGCAACCTTCCATCCGCGGCACTCAACGTTACCGCACTCTCTTCTCCTCCCCCACCTGAGCCCGGTCTCATGACACAGTCAAGAAGACCGGAGATGGGAGAGCGCACAGGTGGCTGGCCCGGCCGGAGCCGCCCCTGGGCGTGCCACCACACCTGGCTCGGATCCCACAGAGTGGGGGTGCCATAAAGACCACATTAAGAAGGAGCAATTGCAGCCTGACTCTCAGTCCGCTAGTCAGCCACTCCACACAAAACACACATTGGGCTGACCACGCGGTCCGAGTTATCCCGTCAGTTGGCAACCTTCCAAGCCACGGCTTTTAGCGCACCGTGATAGTTTCAAGCGCGTCAGATTGTTTATAGTGAGGACAATGCGCTGAGCTGTCGACCTCACTCTCTCCCCCACCCCCACAATCAAACCACCATCCGAGCCGGTCAGTTGTCTGATGTGGGAGTGGGCGCATTGGCTGACGGATCGGCGTACCCGTCTTCGCGCGCCACAGCACGACCTGCCCCCCATAACGCACACGCCAGGATTCACTAACTCAGGGGATATGGAGGAGCCATCGCCGTCTGACTCCCAGTTCACTGGTCAGCCACTCGACACACACAACACTTACACTGAGCCGACGTCGTGGTCTGGTGTAAGCGTCAGATTGGCAGCCTTCCCAGCCACGGTTTCTAGGAAACCGTGATATACTCAGGTACAAGGTGATTGTGAAGGTGTTGTCGATGTATTGGTGAAGATAGTGTGTTCAGATGTAGCTTAGCCTCCGGTGGTTTACCGGAGGTTGTCGTGGAGGCGCATGTGTCCTAATAGGCCCATGCGGTGTGTAAATGTGCGGGAGCAGTGAGGGCAGTGAAGGCGAGTGCGTCGATTGTATGTCGGATCCCCAGGCACTGGTTCACCAGCCTCCGTGCGATGGATTCGCAGGTGACCGACCAGACCGATGCGTGAGTTGAAGGTGCGGGCACAGTGTGGGCAGGAGAAATCGGTAGAGGCTGGAAGGATGTCATTCATGGTAGTGGGGGTGGCAGGGGCGCTAAGAATGGCAGGAGCGGTTGATGTGCATGGTGTATCGGTGTTGTCGGCATTGTGGTGTATTTCGCTGTCATGGATGCGCATGTGAGCGAATAGGCCCATGCGATGAGTGAATGCGCGAGGACAGTGAGGGCAGTGGAGGCGCCGATCTCTGCTGTGTGATGGTGCTCCAGGCACTGGCTCACCGGTCTCTGTACGATGTATTCGCAAGTGACCGACCAGGCCGATGCGTGAGGTGAATGTGCGGTCGCATTGAGTACAGCTTAGGAGATATTCCCCATTGCTGATGGTGGTGGTGGTGGTGGAAGTGAAGGCGAAGGCGGTGGTGGTTGCTGTGGTGGGGGTAACAGGCGATGAGTAGATGGATGTGGTCTCTATGATGGTGGGAGTAATGGAATTGATGCCAGGAGGGAGGGTGGGGGAGTCAGAAGGAGGGTTGGCAGAATTTGACGTAGAAATTGGAATCGTCGGATTGTTGGTGCATTGCGTCTGAAGATGTCCAACCAGGCCGATTCGCGCGCGGAAGATTCGTTGACAGCGCGGGCATGTTGGCAGGGCCTGGGCATTGGCGGTGTTGGTCCGGGGCGCTGGTGACTTTCGTGCCGCTCTTTTGGCCTTGGCCGCGGCGATCCGGTTGGCCTCATAGATTGCTGAACCAGTCTTCACTGATCTTCTCCATGCCGGTCTATCCTGGACGAGGTCCTCCCAGGTCGCCGAGGTGATTTGCAGCTGCTTCAGCGATTTCTTCAAAGTGTCCTTGTAGCGTCGTAGCGGCATGTACATCTTCAATTTGGTGTTCAGGTGAATACCGTGGCGATTCCACACGGAGGCCTGCAGCCGGCCGAAGGCCTGACTAGCTTTGGAGATCCGTTGGGCAACCTCGTCATCGATTCTCGTGTTGCGCGACATCGTGCTTCCTAGTTAAGCGAAGGTTTCCACGTTTTTGAGTTGAGCACCGTTGACATTGATTCGAGGAGCATTGTATTCCGCGCTGGGTGGCGGCTGGTGCATGACAACCGTTTTGGCTGTACTGATTGTTAATCCAAAATCGGCGCAGCCTTCGGTGAAGAGGTCCATGCTCCTTTGCATGTCCTCCTCCGTCACGGTTTTAAGGGCGCAGTCGTCCGCGAAGAGCAAGTCATGGACTGTAGTCGTAGACACGCACGTTGGAGCCTGCATACGCCGACTGTTGAGAAGATGCCCGTGAGTTCCGTAGGCGATGCGGATACCAGGCTGCTCATCACAGTAGGCGTCCATCAGCCTAGCCGAGAACATGAGACTGAAGAGGGTGGGGGCCAGTACGCAGCCCTGATTCACTCCGTTGGTCACTGCGAATGCTTCGGATACCGTCCCGTTGTCAGTGACGCGCGCCGTCATCCCGTCATGAAGCTTACCCACCATGTGCGTGAACCGCTCAGGACAACCAAATTTCTGCATGACTTTCCACAGTCCGTCACGATTCACCGTGTCAAAGGCTTTCGTTAGATCCACGAAGGTAGTGTATAGGTGAGTTCGCATCTCCTGACACTTCTCTTGTAGCTGGCGGGCGGCAAAGATCATATCGGTTGTTCCGCGGTGTCGGCGGAAAGCCACATTGGCTTTCCGGGAGCAGGCCCTGCTCTAGATGACCGTTAAGATGATTGAGAAGGATACGGGCGAAGATCTTCCCGGCGATGTTGAGCAACGAGATGCCTCTGTGATTATCACAGAGTTGCCGGTTCCCCTTCCGTTTGTAGAGATGGACGATGGTCGCGTCTTTGAAATCCTGAGGAACTTGTCCTTGGCGCCACATCTCCTGGAAGAGTGTTGTGAGTTCTGCCATCAGCCGGGGCCCACCGTGCTTGTAGACTTCCAGTGGGATTGCGTCGGATCCCGGTGCTTTACCGCTGGAAATCTGCTGCATGGCCCGGATGGTTTCTGGTAGGGAAGGCGGCAGATCCAGGTCATTGTTCGTGTCCACTTGAGGGAGCCGGTCAATGGCAGCATCGGAGATGGCTGATGAGCAATTAAGGACATTTCTGAAGTGCTCGGCCCAGCGCTTCAGAATTTGCGATTTCTCTGTCAGCAGTGTTGTGCCGTCAGAGCTGAGCAGCGGTGCGAACCCCTTGATACACGGGCCGTAGATGGCCTTGATGGCTTTGAAAATTTTTTTCATTTCATTGCGGTCCGCATACCCCTGGATTTCCTCAGCCTTTCGGATCATCCAGGCATCCTGCATCTCCCGCAGCCGTTGTTGTACAAGGCGCCGGGCATCTGAAAAAGGCTGCTTTGGTGGCGTCAGTCCGAAGGTCCATGTAGGCTTTGTGTAGTCTATTCTTCTCCGCGAGTAAGTTGCTGATGTCGGCCTCATTGTCGTCAAACCAGTCCTGGTGTCGACGGTGTGCGCGTCCGAGTACATCGAGGGCAGTGGACTGGATGACATTTCGCAGTTGACACCATAGTGTCTCCACGGTAGCGTTATCATCTGGAGCATGCAGGTCCTCCAGTTTCTCGGTTATTTGGTTGCTGAAATCAAAACAGTGAGCAGGCAAATTTAATAAAAAAGTATTTAACTTACATGGCGGCCTCTTACCTTGGGGCCTTCGTCGGGATTGCAGTCGGAGCCTCATCTGGGAGATGACGAGGCGGTGATCTGTCCAACCATCGGCATCGCAAATCGCCTTGGTTACCAGCATGTACTGTCGATCTCGCCTCCGGACAAGAACGTAGTCCAGCAGATGCCAGCGCCGCGACCGAGGGTGCATCCACGTGGCCTTCTCCCGCGTCGGAAGGCGGAAGAAGGTGTTGGACAGCAGGAGACGGTGTTCCGCACACGTGCGCAGAAGAAGGAGGCCGTTATCGTTGCAGCTACCGAGACCGTGGGGACCCAGCACTCCCTGCCAGGCAGCGTGGTCCGTCCCGACGCGGGCATTGAAGTCATCAAGGACAATCAACTTGTCCTCTTTCGGCACAGTCGCCAGCAAGGCGTGCAGGTCCTCGTAGAATTTGTCCTTCGCCGCATCAGAGCTCGTCATTGGGGGAGCGTAGGCACATCAAACATGTGACAGTTAGGCAAAGTAAACAACGGGCGAGCACTAGGTGTGCACCTTTGATCTTTATCATTGAATCTCTTAATTCTTCAGCTGGAAGCGAACTTAACCAGAATACATCGAAACTTTAGACCACTGAGGTTGAGTTCTAAGGCATAGATTCCGATCCTGCTACTTAAAACAATCGTCAGCAGTAGTCAAAAATGCTTTCTGAAGACCTCGAATAGCCAGCCTTCTAATTTAAAGAATACACACGCATATGTTTCGCCCATTGAATTTCCCAGAACGTAATGTGCTAACTTGGATAAAACCTATCATAAAAATCCCTTTCATGTTCATTCCGAAATCAGGTAAGAATATTTGAACCGAAACCCATCAGCTTAGGCTGTACAACCGCGTGCCTTTCACTAGCAGTCAACAGACAGGCAGTGGTATAGGAATATTACACGGTGACTTCCAAAATCCACACACGAGAATGAGGGGTTTTTTTCGGCTCGTTTCGTTAGACCGAACTTTTCTTTTTATAGGCACGTGTAGATACGATACGGGATTAGGAAATTCATCCTAGTTTAGAGACTTTGCATTAATTTTCAGTGAGGTAGAAGATTTCCTGCTGAGATAGCCGCTGTAACCATGTCTAATTCAACTCGCTTGGGTGGGTTCCCTTCGCACTGCCCGTAGGAAAAAACGCAGTCCTTAACTGAGTTGGACATTAGCGCAGTTCTACAGAGGGATATAATTAGCCAAACCTAAATATTACACTCACAAACATAGGTATCCAAGTATATAGCCAGCATAGTAGTGTCACTTTACGTGGGGAAAAGATGGAAGATTCAAACAAATAATAAGGGATTTAGGAAAAAAATACAAATAGTATAGTTTTCGGAAAATCAAGTGACTATAAAATAAACAGAAAACAGTGATTGGCGAATGTAAAAAGGTCAGATGAAGGGCTTTACTGTTAAGTCCAAACGTACAGACGGTCAGACAGTAAGTCTTATAATGTTACCAGGCCAATGGTTAAGTTACTGTCTAATGGGTGGTAGCGCAATAACAAGAAATCATACGTGGGAACGTACAAATGAGAGTAGTGCTATTATTATAGTTACATTTAGGGTTGCGACAGGAATTTTTATCGTTGCTAAATGCTAGCGCAAGGCAACCTGTTTTGCCTGTGTGGTTCCTATTCTCGTGTCTTTCGTACATTTATTTGGGGCTATCAGAGTATTACAGACTATTTCCCATTTTCTCCTGGAGGTGTGTATTCTTCTGTTGGTTTTCAAACAAGGCTTTAGGAATCAGTACTTCACTGATGTTTTCCTGCATTCATCTGATATTTTGGGGGGTTTCAAACCAAACCACATCCGTATACTTCGAAGGCGTTTTTTTCCTCTGGGTAAAATAATTAAAACTTGTGTTGGGCAAACAGCGGTTGATAATTTGGAATGACAGTTTGGGGCAACAAACTCATTCTGATTTGTTTTTGGGTCCCTCACTAGTGGTTGCATAGTTACAAACAATGAAGGAGTAGGCTGGCTAACAAAAGCGTGACCCGGATTTGGATTACAGCTTTTCAACGAAGGCCATCTCTGATGACAGCGTTGAACATGAAACCGAAACGTCAGACAAATAGAGCTGTTGCTTCAGCCATTGCGCTTACTTCTTGAATGCTAGTTTCCCATCATTGAGTAGTCCAGTTTCCATATCTCACCCATTCTTAGCAAAGCTCTTAAATTATCTCTTGCTGTTCCTTCTAGGTGAAGATACGCCGAAAGGCCTTCTGGGTGCAAGCATCTGTTGGATCTGATTAAGCTACGTTTGTGTGCGATACCGTAGATTCATTCCACTGATCAGTAAAGTAAACTAAAGCACAATTCACGAAGAGATACCACTAGTCCTCAGCAAGCTACATTCCCTGCTTCGTTAGCGAGGGATCGAGGACACAACCAACTCTCTCGTCAGCTACGAGAATCCATTCTCCAGTAGTGCCTGGTTCACTTCGACGATTGAACTCTGCTTTAGGCATGGTGTAGTGCTCATCAAATCTCAAAGTTATAGAGAATCAGTGACGCAGGAGGAAGAGCGACTGGATAGGTGTTTTAGTATGGTGGTTTTTGAACCGGTGTTTGGGCATGGTTGGCTGATGATGACATAGAGGGCCGAAGCTAGCATTACTGTCGGCTCTGTATTTAGTATTTCTTTCTCATGATTGTGTGATGTTATTTGCTGAATAAATTATGTTCCGGGCGGTTAGTTCTTAATCTCTATTTGCTGCAAAACAGCTGCCCTGATACTGCCCCAAAAACTGCTCCTAAAATATTTAGTTCTCATTTGTAAGTCCGACTTCTAAGTTGGGCTTCTTTTAACCTCATATTTTTGTGATTAACTGCATTTACTGGCCATTCGGTTGGGTGAATCAAGGGTGCTTCGTTTATTTGATCGCAAATTATAATAGTTGAAGGCGAAGTCCAAACTATGGCCGCAATCATTTACGATGCTGCTAGCCTGCGAAATTACGTACATTTAGTGTTTCCTTTTTATCCCTTGTCTTTTAAAACCCCCTTTTCGTTTTGAGATAAAAAAGGGTTTTAGGTGAATTATAGCGTTTCACTGGAAGGTTTGCCTGCCGTCAGTGTTACACAGCCTGATGGGTTCAAAGGAGCCTGTTCTAGTGTGGCAGCGAGAAGAGGCGTAAAGACACTGAAGGAGTAACAGCGGGGGGGGGGGCAGATGCCAGTAGGCGCCTGAGAGAAGTCGAAAGGAAGATGGAGATCAGGACACGTCAATCTCTCCCCCCTGTTATCACGCGCACCGCCCACACAGCTAGGTGAGGTGGCCCACTTCCCAGCCAATGACGCACGCTGTCACCACGCCGTGAGGCCATTATGAACTAGGCAGCACGACTTCGCTCCCGTCACGGACACTAATCCTCCCCTCCCCTTATTCTCCGACTACAAAAAATGCTCGCTTGTTGTTGCACTAACACAGTCGGTGAGCTTGACTACCGTACGAGTCTGGGGGATGCCTTGCAAGGTCGCCTAAACAGGACACAAGAATAGAAACCGCCCCGCCCGCTTAAAATAGGTGGGCTTACGGCACATTTCAGGATGGTCAAATATACCCGTGTCTTAAGGCTAACACTAACCCTAACATAAACTAAACTGTCACCCTAATCTTAACCCTGTCCCTACCCTAAACCTAAACCTTACAGATAACAAGGTAAAAACCTTAGCCATTAGCCTAATCGTGACCCTAACCCCAACTCTGACCCTAATCTCAAACTAAAACCTAACCCTAAACTTAACCCTAACCCCCACCTAAATTCAAAGCATAATTCCCTTGGAATTTGGCGCAAAGCCACATCTTTTATGGGCAGTTCAATTTCCCGTGTCCTTTTTAATGCGATAATACAAGGCATTCTTACCCTCAGATTAATGGACCTACTGTTCCAGTGATCACACCTTCACGAGCCCAAACCTTAACCCTAACTCCGACCTTAAAGATGACCTTGAGCATAACTCTTAACTCAGCCATAGCCCTCACTTTAATCCTTTACCTGAATTCTATGGAGTTGGGCGCAAGGTTAAATCACTGTGATCGGTTTTTATTCCCGGGTCCTGAGTAGGCAGCCACACAAGTCATCCATACCCAACTAGCCCTTTTCTCGTAACCGAAGCAGGCTTTAAAAAGGTATACACCACTGCTAAATCGGTTACGTGGGAGTATGGCCCTTAAAACAGGTTGCACTGCAGATGCACTGAGGCAAATCGGGAGTCAGACTGGCTAAAGACACATGCCAGTCAGTTGTCAAGTTATCAACTGATGGAATAACTGAGACAGTAAAATATAAGGACCCCTAAGTGTAGCCTTTACGTCTTTCTCAATTTCTGGAGATCCGAGTCGTCCTTACAGTAATCTGGTACAGGCAAGAGAGACCGGGTTGTGTGTGGCGCGTGTAGATGGTTTGTTTAACGTGTTCAGCGACTGAAGATTGAACCTATGCCCACCTCAGGTCATCCTAACCCTTTCTGCCATTAAGGCAGAGTGAGTGAGGGAGGAGAGAATGTAGTAATTATATCTTACTGCAAAATAAGTCACGCTTGTATCACTGACTTTGCGGCTACTTCGTAAGACACGTGTTTAATATATAGTTTGTGATGTTCGAACTACCAGGGCCCGATGTGTTTGTTGCTCACTGAAAGGAAATGGATGTCAGGTGCATAAAAACTACACCTCACTAAGGGCCAACAGTCAACGAACCTGTCCTTAAGTAACGGTACCGTTCAACTCTAACTCAGCTTCCTCTCATTACACTTTTTTTCTATTTGCAGGACTATTTTCGTTAATACTTTTGCAGGGTTTCTCTCCTTTAACTGGCCATGGAGAACCCGCCTGTTCACTTCTAGGAAGAACAATTTTTTAATAGCGATCACGTGCGAAGCTGCCATGTCTGAAGACACTACACCCCTTCTCATTGACTAGTGATCCTCTTTTGCTACTCTCCCGTAACTTGTCTATGGAAATCTCTATGATGTTGGCCATTCCCGTTACGTCGTGGCCACGATTTCACACTGTCCAATCATGTGTGGCTTTCATCATATTTCCTGCCATGTGCCAGTTTCTCAACAATCTGTTTTACCATCCTCGCTGAGCGTACTCGGTGCGAAAACGGCCGCATCGCCTGCTTCCAAGTCCTTAATGACTTCAATTTCCGCATTGGCTTTGCTGATGCATGACTTGGCGATTCTACCACTCGCTAACATAAGCGGAAACTTATCACCAGCATATAACTCTTGCGGCTAATTATTTGGCATATGTAAAGTCATAACTGGGCACTCTTTCGCATTTACTGCCCTCTCTTGCAAAATCAACCTCCTTCATTACCGGCCTCTTATAAAGTCAAGTGCCGGCAATAAGCAAATTTAGATCAGAGTCACAACGCGATTAAGGACCGTTGGGGCAGTCATCCTCTTTGCTGAGCAGATAGCTGACTGGGTGATGTAGATGTCTAGCTTCATAAAACCTTCCCGAGCATCGCATTCAACCTCCATAGACCCCTTTCGGTTCCCCCCGGAGAGTTTGCGACAGGATGGCCAGCCATCCAGGCATTCCTCCATTCTGATAAAACCCGATGTTGAGCCTCACCGCTGCATAGCCTGTTAGTGCCACGGAACATTAATTTTGTAATCAGGGTCATTTAAGAGAACACAATGCTGAGAAAATAACCGTGGTAAAGTTGGTGCCTTCCATGTCTGCGGCAGCAGGATCTACTGACGGTTTCTAGTAGTCTCTGGTAACCGGCTAATTAACATGTCCCCAAGAGTTGCCGATCGCGACCGCCCCACCGTTGCCGCGTCCAATTTTTCCTCCTTTTTGATGAAACTACTCCATAATCTCTGCTACAGTAAGAATGGAAAGCTCATGTCTCCAATACAAATGGCAAGCTGCAAACGCAGATCGTAGAAACCCCCTGAGAGAAGATGAGTGACATAGTCACGCAAACCTCACAAGGGCACAAGGGCGCATGTCAAGCAGTTATTTCCAAGAAGGAGAGATTCAAAAAGGCTGTATCTATGAGAGCGGCTTTCCAATGCCCTATTAGCAAAATAACTAGCCTAATATAAAAATGATAATGAGAAGCAGCATATTGTGTGCGACGTAACTAATGAGACTAAATGGCGAGAACTTAAGCGATAATGTTGAGTCACCTGAAACATTGTGCTTTTCGCCTATTTGCCTAATGGCTCCCCGAAAATGTCATATTTTCACAGAGAATATGCTTCAAAGTAATTTTAACCCAGATAAAAGTTGAAAAATTGGCTGCAACTCAATTTTAGCTTATATTCAGGTGAATTGTGTAGGCTGGTAAATGAACCTGATCACAGGTGTCCGTCAGCGCGCCTTTTGTTTACTAAGGAACATTAATATAAATGGAAAAGATTTAACAAAAATAAATTTTCTCTCTTAAATGACGCTTTTTTTCGTAAATTTGCATAAAAGAGAACAAACAGGAACTCACTACGTAGTAAATGCTTTTAAAAGGTGGCTCAGTTGGAAGATCTTGATAGACAAAAACTACAGAATGCCTCAAAACCGGCAGCTGATCAAGGACACTGAAAGCAGTATTCACTGATATTTCAAGGACACTCTGAGGGTCAACAGGCCCCACAGTCGTCAAAAAGAACACAGTAATTCCATGGCTACGCGGTAAAAGGTATGCTCACGCTTGCTGGTTATTTGCAGACTGGCATCTCGACGTGCAAGAAAACTGATGAAGCGCCAGTAGGCTTTTGTGGAGACAAAAGGTCTTCTAGATCCTTTGATGGGAATTATCACAACTCTAAAACAGTCTTCAGAAAACTGATTTATGAATGCTCATCGACCAATTAAGGGACACACTTGTCCAGTTCTTCCTTGGGGCGCACTCACGAACCCCGCCAGCAGTCGCACTGTAGCAATTATCATAGGCAGAGGAAAATTACCGACGAAGACAAGGGAGACTGGAATGGCCATTTCTGGCATATTAGCCGTCATCAGCCAGCCAGCCATAACCAAAACCTTTAGTCCTGTGCGGTTTGCCATAGGCAACGGAAATTTGCACGATGCAAAAACGGAAAAGTACATTCACTTCTCATGTTACCATTTTGAACAGTTTAATAAAATTCCAGCCAGTTGATTAACGGCCATACTACAGTGTACACTAATTCTTCGAAAATATTAGAGTACAAACTGTATAGAAGGATAATTTGAAAAAAATGTTTAATGCTGTTTATTGACTCAATTCTTTGCACGGAAGGCTGTATGTACTTTTAAAAGTTGAGCCTGTTCATGTAAAAACGAATTTTTGTCCTTTCAGATTTATCGTCTTTCTTACTTAAAGTATTAAGTTTTAACTAAATTATGATTAGTACAAGTATATCTTTACGTTTTACTTGAACTGAAGATAAATAGTTGTCAAATGGAAGTTTTGGTCAATAGCGTTGAACTTAATTTCGATTGATTAAGGATTTTTCGTTAACTAAGGTGCATATTTGGGCCCGCAAAAAACTGTACTACGCGAACAACGAAGATGCGGTCAGTGAATTCGATTCAACTTGGTGGAGGGAAGATTCCTTCTGATCAACCTATGTGCCACAATGCAGGGCTCAAATGAAATGACGTTCCATATTTATCAGAACTGCCAGTCTACTTATGCAAAATCGTGAAAGTTAAACGACGCTGTAAGGATGTTAAATTCTACTACTACTACTACTACTACTACTACTACTACTACTACTACTACTGCTACTACTACTACTACTACTACTACTACTACTACTACTGCTACTACTGCTACTGCTGCTGCTACTGCTGCTGCTGCTACTGCTACTGCTGCTGCTGCTGCTGCTGCTGCTGCTGCTGCTGCTGCTGCTGCTGCTGCTGCTGCTGCTGCTGCTACTGCTGCTGCTGCTGCTGCTGCTACTGCTGCTGCTGCTGCTGCTGCTGCTGCTGCTGCTAGCTGCTGCTGCACTGCTGCTGCTGCTGCTACGCTGCTGCTGCTGCTGCTGCTGCTGCTACTGCTGCTGCTGACTGCTGCTGCTGCTGCTGCTGCTGCTGCTGCTGCTGCTGCTGCTGCTGCTGCTGCTGCTGCTACTGCTGCTGCTGCTACTGCTGCTGCTGCTGCTGCTGCTGCTGCTGCTGCTGCTGCTGCTGCTGCTGCTGCTGCTGCTGCTGGCTGCTGCGGCTGTGGGACTCTGGAGGTGGAGTCCTGGGGACGGGAACGGGACAAGTGAGTTCCATTAGCGATCGGTGCGCGTTCGTCAACGGATATCATGCCAGTACTCAATGTCAGTATCGAAATACCGGCTATTGACGACAAGGAGGTGGACGAGCAAGCAAAAATCGCATCCGTTATAGCTACCGGCATTGAGTGCGTGAACTGCCAACTGACGTAGGTATGTTGGGACATGCCAACTGCTGCCTATCGCACCTTTTGTGTGTCCCGAAAATGAGCCACGCGGTAAAGGCGCTGAAACAACAAGGGTGCGACAGACTTTAATGGGAATGCGCAGTCATAAAAAACTGTCACAGATGGGGGTGTGATGGCATACCTTGGCGCAGGCTCAAGTCGCGTTAGTTACCTGCGTCCGATCCCACCTGCAGTATTTCTGACTCTATCATGACCTGGGACCCGGGAAGAGAGGGTGTGTGGTAGATATTGTGTGGATCCACTATCGTTATAAACTAATTCATGTGCCCAAGGTAGACATAAGCACAATAGACAGTCAAACTGTCACCATATCTTGTGGATAACGCTGACACCGGAACCGAGTATGAATCTAAATCGTCAAAAGGATGAACTTTCGTTGATGAATGCTCACTGATCGTTACCAGAACACACTCGGCCTGTCCTGCCTTGGTGTTAATCCTCGAGTCCCGCCAGAAGCCGCATAGCAGCTAGTAGAAGTAGTAGAAGGGCAGATTAAGATTGCCGACAAAGAGAAGGGAGACTGAAATGGCCATTTCTGGTTCAGTAATCGTCATCAGCCAGTCATACCCAGTTCCGGCCATTGAGCCCGTAGCTCAATGGTTAGAGTGTTTGACATCTGATCAGCAGGTCGCGCGTTTGAGCCTCGAGTGGCGCACTACCTGGGGTTGGGTATGACGGGCTGATGACGGTTTATGGGCCAGAACTGGCCATTCGAGTCTCTTTTCTTTGTCAAAATTATTAATCTGTCTCTAATAAGAATAAAAGTCTTGTTCTAATGGTCGTACTTCGTCCCTCCAAAGTGTTCAACATGTGTTTCAATGAGTGGTAATCAGTAAGTTTTCCTTGAGTCCCGTTAGCTCAGAGACGAACCTCAGAAGACAGAGTTTAATGCCAGAAGAACAGCAAAACACGAAATTATACAGAGGAATTTGATAGAGGCTGGACGGACCAATAGATCCTTCGGCCGTGGTAGTCTAAATTACGCTTTTCATCAGGTTATAGACGGGAACGGGGTAAGAGTTAACAGAAGGGAAAGCAAACGAGTAACAACACAACAAACATTCTCTCTGCCTCGCATGCAATATGCGCGCACGTAGACGTTCCCAAAAAGAGACGTAATTGTCAACCACGGGCTGTCGAGAACGCACGGCTTGGCAGCAGGGAGAGAGAGAGAGAGAGAGAGAAACGAGCGTCTAAGATCTCATTGGAAATTGGTACCCAATTCAGAGAGAAAGGGAACTCGGTTGAAGTTCAAGTCAGCGCCACCTGCTCGCTCTTTAAAACATCGATGTGGGCTAGTAATAACAATGAGGGGGAGAAGGGCCAATGGCGGGTGTGGGGGACGGGGGAGGGGACGGGGGGACGGGGGTGAGTGGGGACGGGGTAGGGGAGGAATAGGTGGGAACTCCTAGTACTGTTGGTGGTAGGGATCGTCTTCGTTAAGGGAGCGATTCGTGGCGCGATACGTCTGCGTCTGGTAGGCCGCGGCCGCCGCTGCTGCTGTTGCCGACGCCCTCTGATTGTAGCCCACGCTGTAACCGTCACCGCTGGAGGCTGGTACCACCGTTGCAAGACCCGTCGCCTCATCGTCGCCGTACCCGTAGCCTGGTTTGACGATATCGGCGGGCAGGTCATTAGGTGCGTCCCACCGCTTGGGTGTCTCGCCCTCCACCTCAGCCCAGCGCTGCTTCTCCCCGGACGCGAAGATGGCGTAGAAGGCGACACCAAAGAAGTGGACACAGCTGGCAATGAGGAACACATAGGACCAGGCTTTTTTGGTCTGCAATCAGGAGAAGAGGAATCACAAACGGAGTGAATATGAACAGTATCAAAAATCAGATTTTTTTATCGTAGGTATGTGCAAACAGTGAAAGTTGCGGGATTCTTGGGTAGGATGTTGCTGACACAGCCAGGACAAAAACCTCTCCGAGGCCGTCAGACACCTTCTCGCACCACTTGGAGTTGCACACAGACCGGAGGCAACGAGTAGACGACAGATAATAAGACTAAAGGGCCCACTTTATCGACAAGAACATCCGAAGTTGTTTATAGGTTCTGGTGCAGTGGCCAGCAAAGCAATTACGTCGGAGAAACTGGAAGATTGCTCTGGACATGAATTACCGCACAAGCGGCAGCAGTCCGGCGAAAGGACGCCAATTCTCAATTCGCAGCTCATTCGGCGAGAACCGGTGTTCAACTAGCACACGAACGCCTATGGAATGATCTCGACTACGCCCATGATGTCACCTTACTAACTTCAAGCTTTGGTGATCTGCAGTCTGTGATGTTAGGAGTGGATGAGGTTGCTGAATCGGTCGGTTTGTCCGTAAACGATGCGATGATCAAAGTGTTTTCAAGCTGCATCCCTGCCCTGAAGGCACCTCTCGATATTCATGGCTGTCACCTAGAAGAGGTAGAAATTTTAAAATACCTCAGGGCGAGGTTTCTGCCAAATGGACAGAGTGAGGATGAAACGGTCTCCCGAATCGATGCTAATCGTCGGGTTTTCTCAAGCGTTAGAAAGGGCCTATGGAGCCGTGGCGACATTTCTATCGCCACGAATATTCGCCTGAACTATCCATCCATCCGGTCTGTCCTTCTCTATGGCTGTGAATGCTTGGCTATTTATGGAAGTTGAGCGAAAACTGGAGGCATTTGACCACAAACTCTTGAGGATCATCCTCCGAGTGAATTGCACCGACCTTATCTCAAATAAGACAGGGTCCACTGTGAAATCATCGCAAAATATCCAAAGCCATCCAAGTACGATGACTGAGTTGTTTGGGCACGGTCTTCGTCACCCACCTCACGAGTTCAGTGCTACTACCCTCGATCCAACATCGCTACTCAATTTGAGGCATCGAAGAGGGGGTCAACACAGTTGGTAAAGACATGAAAGGGGTTCTTGGACCTTTGCTATTCGGCCTCCGTCGTTGGCGAAGGGAATGGACTGAGTTATGCCGGTCGCCTGCTTCGGATCGTCAAGCGTGGAGAGGCACAATCTGGCACATCATTGAGGCCAGTTAGATCGGACATAATTGCAGCCGTACCAAGTACAAGTAAGTAAGCACAAATATTTCCGAAAATAACATACGCCTGTACCAAAATCAGAAAATATGACCATTAAGTGCTCAAATGAAACAGCCAGACTTTGAAGGGTATTTCGAAAGGGTTTGGCCAACCTTGCTCACATCTGAGAAGGAGGTCTGTCGAGTTGCGTGCGGACAGCAAACAGGACAGAGTCCTCCTATTTATTTTAACTGTTTTTTGAAGGCATACACGCTGACTTCCACAAAGGTCACATATTGGCTATGCAGTCCTTGGAGCTGTGCAATCTACCTCGCCCCGCCCCCCCTCCCGCAGGGTGATTAAAGATCGAAACACTTCCACATCGCTGGATCAAATCGTCAGGGCCTTTTACTAGCAGCTATGTGAGCAAGACCCCGTTCTCGCATCACGCCTCACAGCTAACCAATTGTGTTCCTCATGGATCACCCTGGCCATGTCCACTCGGCCCTCCATCGCATGCTGCCCGGGATACCGGTTTTCATTCCAGCTACGTATTCCCAATACGCACGTGGCACTTGGGAGGGGGGGAGGGGTGTGGTGGCAAGCCTGGGCGCAGACACCATACCGCATCAACTACTGCGCCCAACCCGGGCAACGAAGGAGTTCCTGGGTTAGAATCGTGGGCCTGCGTCCTCCATGCATATTATGCACTATGAGCAGTCTGACGCGCGTTTCAAGTATCACTGTGTGCTAAAAGCCGTGAATTGGAAAGCAACCAATGGACGGGTATCTCGGGTGTCCTTACAGGACGGAGAGTCGGGCTGCAAGCGCTTATTCCTAGTGTGGCCTCTATAGCACGCGCACCCAGCTGTGATCCGCGCCGTCCCTTTGCGATCGTGTGAAAACTGGTCCTTTGTGCGCGGACGGGTTGTTTAGCCTTGTCAGTCACTATGCCAGATAATACCATACTAAATCAGGTGAGTGAGGGATGAACGAGTGCGGCAGATGCTGCGTAAGTCTACTTCCATTGTAAAATAATCCACACATCAGTCAGTGTCTCTGCACTCATCGTGCTGTGAGTCAAGCGGTGGATATCATCGTTGTGCCCCCTAAACGGGCCCCGTGGTAGATGCGTTGGACCAACACGGGGGCCACATTAGGACAAGGCAGGCGTTATTCGGGTTGCGCTCCCATAACAAATGCCGAACATGGAGGTGTGGTGGCATGCCTAGGGGCGGCTAGGACTTAGGGGACCCGGCCGCGCCAGCCACCTGCGTCCTCTCCCGCCTCCGGTCTTCTTGACTCTGACTTGACACCGGGCTCAGGTGGGGGAGGAGGAGAGAGTGCGGTAGCTGCAGCGCAAGGCTACTATCACTTAAAACTAATTCACGCGCAAGTCACCGTCCCTGCTCCACCCTTCCATGGAGCATACGGTGGACATCGTCGAAATCGACGGTCGAACTGCAGGATATCATCGTTCAATATGATCGAACTGTCACAACGATTTTTATGCGTAAGGTTGGCGTAAGTATCCTATTTCCTCGTTCGTGAATGCAGTTCAAGTCAAATTTAGCCAGTATGGCAAAGCATAGATACGAGAAATTTTTTAAGGAACATAGTTTGCGTGCTTGTCGACAGTAAAGTAACAGTGGAAAATTCAAGTGCGCCCGAGGACACAGGTTTTCTACGTTGAAAGTGCGTTTACAAATCGGGTTAGAGAACCCCCTCTCGTCCTTTGCTGTTTTGTGGCTCAATCTAGTGCTCCAAATGCAATTGCACAAGAAATAGTAATATAAGCAAAAGAAGAATTCCTAAAAAGACAATGTAGACTGGGCTAATCACTTATCGCTTATTAGCGTAGTCAACCTAAAAATAAAATAATTCACATGCAAGTCACCGGCGTTGAGATGACTACACAAGACACACGAGGAACTTTGCCATCTGTGATTGCCAAAAAAACGCCATGGCCACCTAATTAACAGCACGAGTGAAAAAGAGTATAACGATTGAACTGTATACCGCTCTTCAAGCTTAGTGCTTTCAAAAGTGCTAACATAAAAAAAGTCGCAAATACTAGCACACTGGACTATTGAAGTCATTTGTTGGTTGGAGGAAGCCAAACTTTACTCGATCTGTGAAGAATACGCTTAAGTTATTCAAGTTCAGTATTAGGTTCAGATTTTGTGTGTTTTTCATCAATTCTGTGTGCCACCTTAAAACGCCCTTTACTTCCGTGACTTTCACAGGTCTGGGTTATATCAAAAAGACTATTATTCTTGTAAATAAAAATAATCACAATTTGAACCCGAGATCTTTCCTTTGATAAAAAACCTGATTATTTGTTGAAACGCTTCCTCAAAGTTATGTGTCAATTCTCTTGAGATGGTGGCCTGCTGTCTGATACGACTGGCTGACGATGGCTAATAAGCCAGAACTGACTAACCCAATCTTCCTTGTCCATGTCGGTACTCCGTCATGTATTAATAACGGTCGCTTAACCACCGCCTGCCAGGGCTAAAGATTTAGCTGCAAGGTGCGACTGAACAAGCATGTCTATTGACCTGATTGGTGGACATCTACTCCATGGAGAGTAAGATATTTATTATTTATTGAATGGCTTCCTGCAACTATGGGCAACGGGTGGCCTTCCCTTACCTTAGAATAAGACGCAAAGCCGAAATCGAAATCTCCGGACGCCTCTTCAAGTATCCTAGCTCTTGAAAAGTTGATGTTTTCGACTATTTGGTTCCGATGTTGATGGTTCCATGCACTCTAAGTTGATGCAATCTAAGTAAAGGAAGTAACTAATAGCATATCTACTTTCGGTATCATTCATTTTAGCTGAATAATCTTCTCTTTCGAAACTATTAAGTGCCATTTCTTTTTAAAGAGACTCTTCTTCTCTCAGTAAACAGTTTAAGGCTACGTTATGAGAATTGTTCACAAGGCAGTCGCATCTTAATGTGTATTTTATCGTTTTTCATGAGCTTTGGCGCACTCAAAATGCGAAAATCTCTGAAGAAGCTGATATCCCTTCTCGGCAAGTTTAAAACCCCATGAAACTGGCATGATGGCAGCGTATTCAAAGAAAATCGAAGATCGAGAAACACAACCGGCAGACTAGGGTGGCCATTTATGACTTATTTGCCTTCATCAGCTAGACATGTGATAGGCGCCGACCGATGTAGTCTTAAGTATATTATTTGACCAGTTGGTCATCGAGAATCGGAGTAGAATGCTCAACCACCTGGAAAAAAACATGCGTACGAAGGCTGAGATCGAGAATCTCCCCGAGTCAACTGCTCTGACTGATAATACACTCCTTGCTACTACTACATAACCTGTTGTTGAAGACGTCAACAGACTACGGGAAAGTAAGGTGTTCTTTTGGCGATCCGGCCGCGGAACAGAAAAGACTTTGAAACGATCGAGTGACTTCCCCGATCAGGGATGGAGGCATTTTCTGCCCCTGCGTTTGGAGCTCAGTCTAAAGCCCTCGCAAACCAGTGTGTACAGACTAGCATTTGTTCACGAAAGAGTCACAGCAAAGACTAAGGATGATTAAATGGCCACTTCTGGCTGATTAGCCATCATCATCTAACCATATTCAATCCTAATTTTGGATGAGTTGGAGTTCTAACCCACTTTTCAGGCCATTGAATTTTAAGTAGACCAAAATTAAACCATTGAGCGACGAGCCCATGGTCCTTTTGATTGCGAGCGGAATTTTTAACATAGCGGAAATGGCAAGCTACGGAACATGCTCGGTCAGTTCACCCTGGGGCTGAATCTAGAGCTCTCACGTGTAGAAGCTTAGTAGCCACTATTCACACAGGAAGGAGTATCGACAAAGATAGGGAGGACTGGGCTGGCTATTTCTGACTTATTGGCTATTATCAGGCAACTATTCTTAATCCCAGATTTAAACAGCCCGAAATTCGAAGTTATGCAGTGTTGGGCTCGCTTTCCTATGGCGGACTTGCAAATATATGGAACAGCAACATAAAGACACTTTTGTCCTACTAACACAGATAAGTAAACCCACACAAATAAGTTCATGAAATGCGGGTCAGACTGGGCTGCCAACAAGTTGATTTTTTGGATGCGTGCCAACAAGTTTCCAGCAGCCACATAACTTACCGGCTTTTCTGTAATAAGCTCCGCGGTCAGAGGACAGATCAAGCCAGAAATGGTGCCGATTCCGTTGGAGAGACCCATCAGAATGCTAGCGTACCGCGGAGCGATATCCAGGTGGTTCACATTGTAGCCTAGAAGAGGGACACGAAGAGAGCCCTAGCGTTAGGTTTCATGGGCCTCGAAGTTGGGTTAAGATATGACGAGGTGATCCAGGGCAAGAGACCATGAGAAGATGCCGGGATGGCCAGTCTAACAGCCACTAATCTGATGTGATAAATGCTCATAGAAGAGATAAGGTGAGTTCCAGGATGCATTTCAGAAGAATAAGATGGAAAAGCTGGAACAAGAGGTTTTGTTGCCCTGAAGTTTTTGATTCATGCTCAAGCCCATCATCCAAGACAGTCGTAGATAGGGGTGGTGGAGACACAAGGAGTGCAGTATTTATAGAATGTAGTTGCCGGGCAACCAAAGTGCGGCCCATGGTGGAGCTCGAGAGTGAGCCCCAAGGCAGAAGGGGACGAGTGAGTCGCGTAACCGATCGGTGAAGTGTGCACCCGCATATGTTACTTGCGAACTATCATTAGCAGCTCTCATTATGTGTGATGAATGCAAACTCGTACAAGTTCCAATTCCCTCTATGGCAACAAAAAGCACCGATGAATAAGTACGGCAGAGAAAATGGATAAACCTCTATTAGCAGAAGACCGGCAAACGTAGACTGTCATGCACAAATATTTTTCATCAATTTATGGAAAGGAGTTGATCATTAGAAAGGGGAACCAGCTGGTTGATAGTTAAGTCAGTTAATGTACTTAATCTGTCCGAAAATACTCGAGTGTTTATTTACCATTCATGAATTCTTATCTTCCCAATCGGTGCATACTGCAGGCTTTTTCGAAGATGCTTCTCGATGGAGATGATTACGAGCGGAAAAGCGAGTAAAATAATATTAGCTTCAATAGTTTTCGTGTCGGAGCCTGCTAGTCATTACGCGACTGTCAAAGACTTTTTCTGTTAAACCTACTTCATCAGCGTGTTTAACTAAAGACAAGTAGTGCATTCTGGACCACCGGTGGGGCACTAAAGTATACTGGACCAGGTTCTTTTTAAAACTTTCTGCTTTTCCAGATAAACCTCTGCATAAGCAAGAGTTCTTTGATGGTGGATTGACCAGAATATCCGGGGGATGTGTAGAAAATCGAGGTAATTTAAAAGAAAATAGACAGGATGTATTAGAAAAACTAGCGAGTAAATAAACGTCCGCAACGTAATAAAAATTATGGGGATTTTGTATTCCAACATACGGGTACTGCCAGCAGGCGCGTTGGGAGGAGTAAAAGTCTCCGATTTCATCCAAACTGAAGGTATTCACAGGTTTGCATATTGAACACTACATCTTTCACATAGCATGCAGATTCACAGCTGTATTTAGATATTGAGATCGAATTTTAGAACGATCTTGCGTATATCATATGTTAGGTGAGAGCTTCTGATTTGAAGCATGTTACTGTTGGCCCTAGAAAGCATCTGAACAATTACTAAATCGTGTATCAATAAAATAGGTTTGCATAAAACAGACAACTGACCATGAAACTTCTGATGAAAGAGTTGGGAAACTCCGACACTATAAATAGTCTTGCAAATATTTCCATATTGGGATAGAAAATTCAAGTTGGCGTATACAGTTACGTGCCCCACGCCGCCGCATGGTGAGGTCGGCGTATTTTGACCATTTGGACATGGTGGACCTTGACCTGGATAGGTCTGATGATGAATCAACGAAAACATGTTTTTGCCTACTTGAATATGAAAAATGTTCAAAACTAGGGCCAATCCCAAATAATCCAACCATTAAAAGCAGACTGCACGAGTTAAACTAATATAATGTTAAGCCCAAATACTATATCCTTTAAATGTGAACTATTTCTACAGAAACCCTCTTGCTACTTTTCGAGTGATTGGACTATATTTGCAGTCCTCCCAATGGGATACGGAAATAAAGCAGAAAAAAACAGCCGAAATACAAATCCTTTTTTTAATGTCCACATCCATAGCTTGAGCTTGAAATGCCTTATAACGTGAGACTACGTTTAACTGCATCGTGCACGTCTTGAGAGGGACCTTCGTAACTTTGCTAGTTCATTTCGTATGATGTATTTAGGTTAAGTTGAAAGACAGCCCATAACGCAATTATGATTTAAAAGGCAAATCAGGCGTTTTATCCCCTGGAATTATGCAAAACATCCGCATGTCTGTTGGGGTCCAGTTTCATCGTTGTAGAAGACGCAAGGGAGACCGCTTTTCTTTTAACTGAGAACGTTACGAGCTGCCTCGGATGCTGCTTGCCGAGTTTTGGCTCGACAGAGAATATATAAATTAGGATTTTATCCGTTGAAATAGTCCTTCATAGAATAGCAGGTCTGTGGACCAATTTTACTGCTGCTCTAGCCACCGAGACTTGATTAGTGCATCGTCGTGAGGACAACAAGTATCTACCTATCGAAAAACGTTGAAATGTACGGTACGCCATGGGAGTGAATTTGGTGAAGTAGGAAAGGGATGAATAAAGCACATGATTATACACCAGGTGCAATCTGCGCATCAGTCCCTAATTGCAATGAAATTATAGTCAAATCTTAACTCTTGAATCCTTCCAAGGTTGATAAAGGTTTCATTTTAGGAAGGCCTTGGACTCCCGAATCCCACCCATTGACTTCGATACGGACGAGTACAGACGGCCATATCCGACCTTGATTCGAATTTGACCGGTCGAAGGGCTGCACTCGAAGCTATTTCGATAATAATTAGACTATTATTAGGAGAAGACAACATTTGAGACATACTGTAATGTCCAGACCTCTATTTCGGGGCCCTGAGGTGCTTCCACGTTCAACTCGGGAAGGAGCAGGCCAGCATAAAGGTCAGTTGCTTCATGCTCTGATCGAGAATTCAGGTCCCGAACGAGGCCGAGGATCGACACGTGACCCAGTGGACTCCAAATAAGGGCATTGTTTGTAAATACTAAGTATTCCTTTTAAAAACTTCAATTATCTGCCCCTTTTTACATTTTTAGTCACCTTGCTAGAGCTGTCGGCAGCAACAACTGACCAAAAATAAATCTCGTCTCAAGATGAACCGTCAACTTTGCGCTGACTGTGCACTAGACCTCTAATATTCAATGTCTCTGGGAGTGAGGAGAGGGCAGGACCAGGAGTTAAAGGTAAAATTCCCTACCTGAGATGGCAAATCCACTGAAGGATACGGCGAAAATGAGAGCAATCATCGCGGTTTGTGCGGAGTCTGCGTAGCCAACTACCAACAGAAGAATGGCTTCCATCCCGAAGCCTGGAAGGAATAAAAACAGTCGTGAGAGCAACTTGCTGCGAAAATCGGGTAGGGAGTCCGTATTGTCTGCAAAAGAAGTCTGATTCACAAGCTAACTATTTGGGCATCAAGTCCGTAAGCTGACTACTACTACTACTACTACTACTACTACTACTACTACTACTACTACTACTACTACTACTACTACTACTACTACTACTACTACTACTACTACTACTACTACTACTACTACTACTACTACTACTACTACTACTACTACTACTACTACTACTACTACTACTACTAATACTACTACTACTACTACTACTCCTACTACTACTAATACTACTACTACTACTACTACTACTACTACTACTACTACTACTACTAATAATGCTATTACTACTAATACCATTACCAATGCTTATACTATTGCATCTACTACTAGCAGCACTACTGCGAACACTACTACTTATAGTAATAAAACTACTACAACCATTAATAATACTACTCCCACTACCTCTCTAACAACAAATACTGCTACCAGGAATACTATTACCATTACTACCACTGCTTCTAAAACTACTACTAATGTAACTACTGCTATTACCACTATTGCTAGCGTCACTAATAATGCTGTCACTACCAATAACATTGCCAAAACAGCAACTGCTACCTCATCTAATACTAGCACTGTCACTATCGCCGATAGTACTGCTTCTAACTTGAAAACAACAACTACTAATATTACTACCATTAATAATATTAATACCAGTACTGCAAACACTAATACCACTAGAACTACTTACATTACTACTACTTATACTACTACTAATACTGCTACTACTACCACCATAACAACTATAGCTATTAGTATCACTAATGCCATCATTATCACTACAACAACTAATACTAATTTAACCACCATTCGTACTATTACTGCCATTAGTACTAAATGGTGAGTGAACTATATTCTGCTAGAATTCAATTATTTAAAGGCATAATTAGTAAACGAAGTAGTCTAAGGCCGTGTGCTCAATGTAGCATGGTGAGGACAGCGTCAGAAAGGAGGGGCGGGGGGGGGCAGGGAGGAAGCAGGATCCCCTACCTCCGCAGTTGAAGATCTTTCGGACAGCAGTAGTGGTGAGAGTTCTTTTGCGCAGTCTATCCGCCAGCTGACCGCTGATCGGCACGATGATTGCCATAAAGAGATGCGGTAAGGAGGAGAGGATGCCGGACTAAAAGGGGGATATATGTTGCACAACAGGGCGTCTAATTCCATATGGGCGAAAGGTTGAACAAGCGATGGCCTTGACGGAAGGCACAGCATTTTTTAAGGACAGAAAACTGGACCGGAGTACATTCAGTTAGTCCGTAGGTTAGTCCTCGACGATATTTGTATAAGAACATACAAACAATGACGAAAGATATGTAGTCATTAGGTTGTATTTTATTTTCCTTAAGGAAATATGTGAAGGTGGTTTGTATATCTCCTCACTGGTTGCCCAGTAAATTGTAAGGCAGGAATTTAACCAAGATTATATCCCACTAGTGAGTGTTACTGGAAGGCCAGTTAGAGCGCATTTTACCGCTCGAACACCCATTTATAGACTACGGTTGGTGTTGACGCACACTCTGATATCCTACCAGATTTAGTTTGTAAAGTTAGCTCAACTGAAGGGAGAAATTAACATCGGGTGGGACAACGGTTCCTCAAAAATTCAGAAAACGCAAATCATGACCCTTAAGAGCATTTTCACAAGAAAATTTACAGGACTCGTGCTCGGATGCAAAATAATGTTCAGGTAAGCGAAGGTGTACGTCTTGAGGAACTTCGATGACGTGACTGTTAAGGGAAGAGGAAGAAGGCGCATGTTGATCATGATGATGCTGATGATGATGATGATGAGGAGGAGGAGGAGGAGGCGCAGACTGGCGTTGACGGGAAAATTTTCCTCTGTGAAACTATTCCGTTGAAATTCAGTTTTATTCAATGTTAAAAATGTCAGCATGGTAATAAATGCATCTCAGCAAACACTTCTCCTCTCACACAGCAGTTTGGAACGTCTTTTTCACCTGCAATGCTATTCGTCGACTATGTTTTGCTGATCACACTCGATAAAATGTAATGCTTAAGTAGCACGTCATTTTTAATAATCCCCGTTATTTTTTAAAAGTTAAGCAGTCTTTTTTTAGCAAGTGATCGTGGAAAAGTTTTTATCAGGACTGTAAGAGACTGCGTCCTGCAAGAGTATGAGAAAAAAGTCGCCTCATCACACATTCATGAAGTATGAAGACTGCAGTTTTCTTTGTTGCTTTCTTAGTTTCCTCAGAAATTAATAAGCCACCTTTGAATAAATCCTGTGAAACTTTTCCAAGCTGGCCTAAAATATTTTATCTCAAAGCATTTGTTCCACGTTGGTGCATTTAGTTTTATGAACAGTAAACTAAGTTCTACACTGCTAACTAGGGTAATCATCTTAAGGCATATGCGGAATGCTGAGAGACCCACTGCGGAGTCTAACCTCCCTTGAAACTGCAATATGCAGTAGTGAAAAATTCCACTGTTTTTAACTGGTACCTGCGTGGGCAGTATGGGAGAATCATTCAACATTTATATGCTCTCCAATTTCTGTGGTGTGGCATTAGGAAACACAGGAATTTTTGCAATATCTGGCATGATGCGATGGCAACTCATTAGGACCTGTGGTTGTCAGAGTACATCTTAAAACTACCTTTTAACAATTCCAAGTCTTCGGCATTGAAAAGAAGAGCATTTGATTATTCGGAGAAGCGTATGGTATTGCGGACGGTCATGTAGAAGATCATCTTAAAGGCCGGATCCTCGTCATTTTGAGCAAGTCGTCGGCAGAACGCAGGACTAAGTACCCACCGCATAATAGGCAGTATGCTAAATTTCAAGCGCGTTGGGGTAAAGAGCCGTGAATATGCACCCCTTCCTTGAATTTAGCATAATAATGCTGTTATATATATTCGTAACCAACCGTATCGACAATTTAGGCGGTCTCGTAGCAGGATTCCCTTTGTGTCTGCTCAAACACAGTGAGGAATTTTCCTATTAAATTATTTCTTTGGTTTGGAAGACGTCTTAAGTGTTGAAATTTAGGAAACAGTGTGTTCCATTAAAACGTTTAATAACAGTCAAACACATGCAGTTCCAACGGTTTCGCACGCTAGAAGCACAGGATATTTTACGGTAGAAACATTACGGTAAAGAAGACATTAGACTGATCAGATCAGTCTCCTCGATTCTGTGCTGCTAACTTTCTCATGTTAGTTGCTGTGAACCCTAAATGCTGCGCAGTGGGAGATCAAGTCGTTTTCTAGTCTCCCTAGCTTCCACAAACCCAATTAATATTTGTACGAATCAGTCAAATCACGTAGAAAACGGTATTCTCCCGTGTCGGTTTGCCTGAAATGCTTGATCATGCATGCAAGACGGAAATCCACGGGATTTGAGCTAATGTGAGGCACCCTCTGACAGTCAAATTTGGCAAATCAACATTGGCAACAAAGACACGGGAGACTGGAATGGCGTTTTCTGCCCCATTGGTCCTCATCAGTAAGTCATACTCAAACCCAAGTGGTGTACCACCCGGAACTCGAACTCACTACCTCTTGATCAGAAGCCCAAAACTTTAACCACTAAACAATGGGCTTATTGTCTTGCCGGGTTAGATCGAGAATATTGACATTTCTTGACGAACGCTCACCGACCGCTAACAGGGCTCTCTCTCGAGCCCCGCCAGCTGTCGCAAAGTGGCTAGTATTGCTTCCAGATGAACTTTGCCGACAAAGACAAGGGAGACTGGCAAGACAACGAGCCCGTGACTCACTGCTTAGAACGTTGTACTCCTGGTAAAGAGGTCGCAGTTTCGAGCCTTGAGAAGTGCAACACCTGTGGCTGGGCATGACTGACTGATGATGGCTAATAAGCCAGGTATGGCCATTCTAGTCTTACTTGTCTTTTTTTGGCAGCGTTCATCTACCTACAATACTAGCCGCTTCGTGGCCGTTGGTGGGGTTCGAGAGGTTAGCCCCAAGGCCGAGCGGGGAAATTGAGTTCCGGTAGCGATCGGTGAACATTCGTCAACGAATGTCAGATAGGGTCAAATTTCCCCATATAGCCGAGATTAGCAAAAAAAGAGCGTTCTCCGATCTTTCCTTTGAAACTCCTATTGGGTGTGTGGACAGACCAGGAAAAAACCAAAGTTCTTGCCACAGGAGTATCTTTTTTTGCGCATATTCACTTCGGTGACATAACTTACCTCAGCCGTGGTGTAGTTAAAAACATCCTTGAGATATGTTGGTGACATCATAATGAGAAGGAAGAAGGACCAACTTCTGGCAATGTTTGCAATGATGATGGCGTATACCGGCATTGAAGTGAAAATTGCCTTCCAGGGAATGCTTTGCTGAAAGGTAGAAAGGCGTTATTTGACAGAGACAGGAACTGACGCAAAACGGTCACCTTCGTGGGCGACAGCAAACATACTTCATGCCTGGTGACAGGGAATTAAAACAGACGGCCCCCCTTTAGGCCACTGTCCCATCAATCAGGTGACAGCTCGTAATAAACGTAGCGAAGATTATCAACTAAAATTTAACAGGTACTAGAAACTTATAGCGAATTTTCATGACTCATTTTTGCCGTCCCGTATCTGCAAAGGATCCACAGGCGTTCGTAACTAAGACTCCACCACAGGGGATTGCCACTCAGATGGTTTTTCGTGGGGAGCTTACAACTTTGGAAACCTGCTCAGCCACTCATTTACGATGAAGTGCCGAAAAAGACAAAGGGAAAACCATTTCTGACTTAATATCTCTCGTTAGCCAGCCACACACAACCCGAAGCTTTCAGGAGCAAAGAGTCGAGCCCATAGCCCTTGGTCATTGAGCATTAAGCCGTCGAAAGCTTTACTGTTACAACACAGACACATTGTCTTGTCAGCTGCGATTGGTAATATTAATATACCACGGAAATGGGTAGTTTAATGATTTTTGTGAAGAAGATTTTAGAAGGCACCCCAAGAAGCAACAGGACTAAACCATTACCTGGTCAGTAAACGCCCTTTCCACTCGTTTCTATCTGGAAAACTAAAATCCACACAAAAATAGAGTCATTTCACAGACTTTTCTGCTTAACTCTTACAACCATGTTGTTTTTTCTTTCTCTCTCTTTATGTCATATCCGCGTTCCAATTTCTGGAAGTACTTTAGATGCATTCGGAAGATAATGTAATTAATCAGAGAAAGATAGAATGAGAGATTATTAGTCCAAATGGTAGTGTTCGTGCATTGGAAAAGAGGAGGGGGGAGGCGAGCCAGAATGAGAAATCGCTGTCACGCAGAAGCCGGCATTACGCTAGCATATAACTTGAAACCACATCGGGCTCGCCAATAACCTCAAGTTTAGCACATATAATTAAAGCCGGCACAGAGAAAGTTATGTGGAAAGGATACTTTTAGCAGATAATTTAATTAAAGTCCCCAAAACTTGTAGCTGTTCACTCTCTAATGATGCAGTCATCGAAGTAGGAGGTGCTAAAGGGTGAATTTTTAAAATTTTAGTCATTTTTTGGATTTACTTCTTAATTAAATTAAAACAGCAAATCCTTCTGCTGTGACGAACGATGGAACGATGAGACCTACTTCACTGAGGGCACACGAATTCGTCTGACTGAATTTGATGATTGAAAAGATCGCAGTAACAGATTTGTTTCTAATCCTCAGTCAGCACAAACTAAGCCGATTTTCTACTACAGCATCTGATACGAGTATCAATATTCTTTCGAAACGAGGCTTGCCAACATGATTGAAGCAAAAAACTAACACTAAAGGATGAACCCACTGCGTAAGCTACAAAAATACCGTATTAATTATTTACAAAACCAGTAAGTATGTCACTTGTAGCTCAATAAATACAGAATGGGCAGGAGTGAGTCAGCGATTCTCTTCCGTCTGAGGGCGCACGCTTTTCAACTGAATGCTTTATGCTCTTTCGTGGCCCGCTGTAACTCCACATCCTGTCTTAAGTGTTTTCTGCATAAGGTAATATGGCGGCTGAGTAAATGTTGACAAAGTTCGACAGAAAGAGTAATTTCCTCACACACCGAATCTTGGCTACAAACAATTACCTCGGAAAAGCGGCCTTAAATCTTGAACTTTACTTAATGGGGGTAGGAAACAGCAGAACATGTGTCAGAACTGGAACCAAGGACTCATTGTTTTTCTAGTAGGTACTTTACAAGATCCTCCTGTTCATTACCGATTGGTAGATGTTTTAATGCTCATAGACGCCATCGAAACCATACAAGTATTGATATCCGCAATGAGTGCTGCCTAAGGAGAGCATCATTTGAGCACTAATCGTAGAGCTTACTATCATATATAGACCCCGTTTAAAGTTTGGCAGTCGGGAGATCAAAGAAGATCGGCGTATTCAAGATCTGGTAAGACGATAAATAAACCCTACTCATAGTAGTGTGTTTATAAAAATAAACGAACGAAGCGGGTGGTATCCAAATAGGTTAGGTTGGTAGAGGTAACTATTTGCAACCTGGCTTTACTCAGAATTCAAAATAAAATATTCCCTTGAAAAGTTGTCCCATTTCTGTGTATAACCACGATGGCATTTGCGCCCGTAGGTTATAGTCAACCATACAAGTTCGGGCACATTCACGCTTTGTTTACTTTCTGAGGAAATGACTGCGCATACTTGGGGCAGATCCTTCGGAGCAAGCCCCCTATCCGTACCTTTATAGGAATATTTGAACTGAAATCTATCAGCTACTAGGGAATTACCACGCAATGCTCGCCAGCTGCCAATAGACAGTCAGTAGTATGCAAAAACATAATGTTTTACCATAATAACAGCATAGGTATTGACTTAAAGCGCAGAAACACGTGTTTCACCTATCATGTACCACTGCATGCGGCCGCACTGGGCCCACAGCGTTCCCCGTGCGGTTTCTGGCATATGAACTCCAGTTCAGGCAACGGCATAGCATCGGCGAACAACGCGTGTCTCGGCTTCCAGCCAGTAATTGTTCTGTCAGTAGGATAAATAATTGCGCATTCGAAAGCCTTACATATTCCCCGTAAACGAATGAAGCCTTAATGAAGTTTCGAGACCCCAAAGCCCACTGAATGAATAAAACCGAGCTATATGGTATTCGTAAAGATGAATATAGTTGCGAGAACAAGTCGTTGCTTGCATTTACTTTTGCGAGTAATTCGGAATAAATTTTGATATCAGCACTTCACGGTTACTAAGAGGTGGCATAATTACAAAGTGGTCGCTTTAACGGCAGATCGGCTGAAAGTATTTGAGTAGACATTTGTCGCCGTATTCATCGTGTTACGTCTGGCAGGACCTAAACCGGCGCTTAGTAGACTTTACTTGGCAACTTGTTTGATTACAGAACCCTTATAAAATGTCGATCCTGCCATAATGATGCCACCCAGTGTTGATTTTCGATATTCTGCCAGGTATAAATGACTGGGAACATCTTCAGTAAATCCTTATTAGGGTTTGGTTTATAAACGGTGGGTTGATAATTCTAAGCATTCAAGCTACGTGTGTCACACATATTCAACCCAGCCCTTTCTTTAGTTGTATCAGAGGAAGTGTGGCTTTCATAAATACGACATTTGGCAAAAGCCATTTCAACCTCCTTCTCTGTCCTCTAGTCCATCCATCATAGTCCCACGGGATCGAGATATCCCATCAGTTGGCAGCCTTTCAAGCCACGATGCGTGACGCATCGTGATAGTGTCAAGGTCGTCCTATTGATATTGGTTTAGTGTGCGCTGATTTGCCGTGTGAGTGGTTTCCCCAATTTCGGTCTTAGGCGCAGTGACAGAAGCTGCGTTAGGGACTACATCTAGACGTGCTATCTATGTTCGACAGAAATTATGGGCTCCCGCGAACTCAGAGCAACCCTCTGACCTGATCTCCGATTTGGTTCAACGCAGCGCAGCTGGTTGTGGACTTCATGGCAGTCGGGCTCAGCGATATTCACCACGTGCTACAGAACAGGCCACAGCGTGGTGCCTTGCGCGTGGATCAGATTATAGTGGTAGAAGAGTTGTGCTGCATCTACCGCACTCCCTTCTCCTTTTACACCTGGACTCCGTGTCATGACAGAATCTACAAGACCAGAGATAGGAGAGGACACAGGTGGCCGGCACGGCAAACTTCACACCTTAATCTGATTTCACGCTCCCTCATCTAGGACAAACGCTTGACCAAAGGATATAGGTGGCAGTACGAATCCCAACTTTCACAGCTTGGACCTGTGTGCCACTACATCACATTAAACACCGCTGGTCACAGCCTAAACTTGGTCCGGATGTGTTCTAGACACAAATATAAATATAAAAAGTAGCAGACGAGTGTTATAACGTGAGAAACGACAGTTTACAGAGCAACCTACCAATTCCGGAGGAACATGCACCTCCCCGATGGACATCTCAATGTACTCCCTCTCCTCCGGCGTGATCTTGGGGTGCGTGGCAGGCTTTTCGTAGGTTGTGCGCCACCAGAAAGACAACCAGATTAGTCCAACCACACCTGCAGATAAGGAAAACACAGTTTACTTATCAAAATGTTCAACTAACCGGACACTAGGCTTCCCCTTCCCACGCTTCATGCTAACGACAGAAGGTTTTTATTAGCAGGCCTTTGGTAAAAAAATCATTTTAAAACAATGCAAGTCTGCAGTGTTTGTTCTCGAATGTTTTTTTCGAGAAGTCTAGGTCTCCATTGAACAGAAAGTTTATGCTGATCCTTCGACTTTATTGCTTTGGTTTCAGCGATCACAAAAGTACGATAAAGGAGGTGGCATCCTGGTTCGTCACTGTGTTTCGAAGGACTCCATGTGATTCTTAGTTCTGCACTATTTAGAATTTCCAGGCCCAGTATGATAAAAGTTGAACTCACCATAGAGATAGAATGGAAACTGCCAGCCGAACTTCTCTGTTAGAATCCCGGACATGAACAGGCTTATAACTGCGCCGGCGTAGGAGCCTTGAATATAAAAAGAACATATCGACCTTGCATGGAAGTTAAGATGGCGACGATAAGCATATTCTTGCAAGATCACATTTAAATAGCCAGTGAGGTCAGCTCTACCTTTCCAAAATATCACCCTAAAACCGGAAAAAAGTGATACTTTACTCGTGAGGACTGATTTGTTTTCCCTGATCTACTGGCCAACATCCCGTTGGTTACCATCTGATGTACGGGACAGCACGTAGGAGTGATGTTCACTTGAGTGCAACGAGTGCAGGCTCAAACACGACTGCCCATATCCGGCTTGTGGTTTCATACTAAAAGAAAGGTCTTTCCGGCCTGTGGCTTTGGGGCTGGCTGGTGAATTATAAGTAAGCCGGAACTGTCTACTTCAATCTTCCTGTTGCTTGCGTTTAAGTCTCTCGCTTATACAATTGACTTCACTCACGTCCAAATTTCGGAAACAGATGTACAGTAGCAGCCAACAGAAGTAAGTATTTCAAAGTCGGCATGCAAGAAAGTCCGAGAACCTGGCACCGTTCATTCCCGTGTTTTAATACTCAATCCTAACTCAAAGTCAACATGTTTTTGTCCAACCAAAAAACAGGCCTTTGTCAACAAGATTTCTAACCATGCTTCCTACTGCATTACGGAATTCTATCTTTCGCCTTTTTTAAATTTAAAGGATACAGACAGGAGATGTGGCTTAAGTAGGCTCTCAGCAATCTGACGACAGTAGGTCTTCATTCTGAAACCTGGTGAAGTGGAGGGAATTACGCTTAGTAGGAGTTCGTTGGCGGTAAGCATATCAAAGCAGGCCAGGGGATATCATTTTCAATCAACTGACATTGACCTGATATGTCTTGAAATAAGGAATTAAATAGCACAGCTATTTAAACGTCTACGAGGGGTCCCGGATACAATGAAACTAAGGAAGCTTAGGCATACCAGTAATCTAGAGTAGGGCTCAAATGTAATAACACTTTGAGAGGATGCATACGCTGTCTCAAGAATCGAATCGCGCAGTTTCTTAGCGCTCCCTCCAAATAGCTCGCGTAGCAAGAAAAATGACAACCATACTGTATACTGTTGTGACTTTGAAAACGATTAGCTAGTAAATATTTCGGGTGCTTTTTGGAATAGCAACCATGCCCCAGTAATATCCGCGACGGCCCAGCCATTCAGTCTGCAACGTTCATTTAAGCCCTCTTAATCTTATTATCTGGTTGCTCGTAAGTTAAATACTGTACTCATTCACCGGTACGAATAGCACCACCTAAGTCCCCGAAAGAGGCTACATTTAAAGGCGTAAACAAAACTAAAAACCTGTCTTTTAGTCCTCGATAGTCTTCGTGTAGTGTAAACTCGGCAGCTGGCCGAATCGAAAGTGTGTGCAAATCTTGTCCTCCAAGAGGCATTCAGCTCTTTAACACAAAAATAAGGAGGAGTAGGCCTAACTAAGACCGGTTTATTTTGGTGCGCGCAACTGTTTTATTTAATCAACCAGACGGCTCTTTCACGCGCCATTCTGCAGTATTGGTTGGCATAGAGAATGTATATGGTTTTTGGACATACCACAGAATGCAATCGTTGCGAGACGGGAGCGTTCGATCGGCGGGGCCCAATATCGCCAAATTCCGTGACAGGCCGGATAAGAGACACCCTGGTGGGGAAAAAAAAACAGTGAGGTATTTCAGTAAATGGGCAAAAACGTTAAGCGTTTAAATGAAGCTAATTGATTAAAAAATTATCCAAACAGTTCGAGGCAGTGGCCAAACTCATAGGTTCACCAGAGCTAAATGCTCGCAGAAACTACCACATACGCTGGAGTTAGGCTGTCCGTTTTTCGTCTATGAAGTTTGGAAGTAGGGACTAACGCCTGAGGTGGAAAACTTGTCGTTGATGAGAGACCGACGTAGTTTAGATCGACCAAGCGTCCGACCACAAAAAAACTGGTGAGAATATGAGTCAATGTCTGATAAGATTATCTATTCGACATCTGTTCGCGCGCATCATGGATGAAAGTACAGGCTTGCAGAATTATTTGAAAGTATATCTTTTTCATACCGGATATGTGAGCCTAATTATTTTCACGCGCTAGTCGCATGATACGCCAGCACCCTCGATTGAACGAAAAGGGTGCATACTGTAACGTCATTGTTGGGCTGGTTTAAACGATCCCAACCGAAACGTTGATAACAGACCGACGTAGTTTAGATCGACCAAGCGTCCGACCACAAAAAAACTGGTGAGAATATGAGTCAATGTCTTATAGGATTATCTATTCGACATCTGTTCGCGCGCATCATGGATGAAAGTACAGGCTTGCAGAATTATCTTAAAGTAGATCTTTTTCATACCGGATATGTGAGCCTAATTATTTTCACGCGCTAGTCGCATGATACGCCAGCACCCTCGATTGAACGAAAAGGGTGCATACTGTAACGTCAAATAACCTAGGAGCATTGTTGGGCTGGTTTAAACGATCACAACCGAAACGTTGATGAGAGACCGACATAATTTAGATCGACCAAGCGTCCGACCACAAAAAAACTGGTGAGAATATGAGTCAATGTCTGATAGGATTATCTATTCGACATCTGTTCGCGCGCATCATGGATGAAAGTACAGGCTTGCAGAATTATTTTAAAGTAGATCTTTTTCATACCGGATATGTGAGCCTAATTATTTTCACGCGCTAGTCGCATGATACGCCAGCACCCTCGATTGAACGAAAAGGGTGCATACTGTAACGTCAAATAACCTAGGAGCATTGTTGGGCTGGTTTAAACGATCACAACTGAAACGCATAAACCATCGTAACCGGGTCCATAAACGGATTTTCCACTGCGCCGCCCTCGTCCCTTGCAAGACTATCATGGCTATTCTACCGTGTTTCCCGGCTTACTCACTGTTTCGGAATTTACGACCGCTGGACCAACAATAATTATGGCAAAACAACAGCATTTCCAGATGTCGGATCTGGGCCGAGGATCGTAAAATCTTGTTGTCCAACTGTCGTCTGCTCAGAAAAAAAAGTTCCTGGTTACGTAAAGTTGCAAGCGCCCCTGCTACAAATGGGACAATTAATTAACCTGATTACTGCAGACTATTTGATTGAAAATTCGAAAGCAAGGCTGCTGATTTGTATAGCATTTCCTAATGTTATTAAACAATTATTGAAATAAAGGAGAATGTTTACTGAAATTTAGACCTGTCATAATTCTGGAGGGTAGCATGCACTACTTGTGCCCTCTCACGAAATGTGAGGCAGATTTCTGAAATGCTTTTCTGTTCCGAAAAAAATATTTGAGGAGTGTTGTAGCCTTAATTATAGTGTAGATTAATGACAAGGTATTTCAGTCACGCCATTATTTCGGCTCAGCGAAGAGCTTCTGTCTGGCAACTTTATTAATGTGCATTTTGCTCACTGATTTTCGAGGTACTTATAAAGTCAAGTATAATTTACCGAGAACTGGTACAGAAATATTCTTTCTGGAACTTATTTGGTAGGAAAGTACGTCTCCTTCTGATTTTACACTTAAAGAAAGGGTATCTTTGTTTTTTTAAAAAAAAGTTACTAACTATAACATTTTTTAAGACCATGCAATTTTCATTCATAGTGCATATTGCTTGTAAAGTTTACAACCTAGTCCTCACCCATTGTGAATTTTTTAAGCACTAAATGGTAGCTTGATCACAGTGAAGAGGAATTTATGATTTTCCTGAAACAGTATGTATACAGCACGTAGATTGGATACCCTAAGAGTAAGTTTAATGTCAAGTCGGGTGAAAAAGTATTCGGCGTGAGATTGCACATACACCGTATTTGTGCGTGGGTTTGGACAGTACTCTGTGACCTGAGCAGTAATTCCTCTGAATAAGGGAAAGCTAAAATTGTTGATACTTTTCAGTGTTGGAGTTCAGTTTTTTGCGAAAGTGGAAAGAAAACCAAGTAAAAACTTTGGTTTAGTCTAGGAAAATTTGGCTGTAAAATGCACCTTGGAATCTTAGCGATTTCATCAAAACTCATACAGTCATAATCTTACTTTTTCAGTGGACAAATAGCCGTGGGTGTAATAAAAAAATAACTGGCATGAAATAAACTCTCACAGCCTAAATTAGACTGTTCAAAACATACTCGCATAAAATTGCATATTTCTTTTGGAAGATTTTGTTATCCAAACAAAGTCGGTCATTATAAATGGAAGGAATGCACGCAAAATTAATTTATTACATCTAGTTGATAGGAAGCGATGTGCACAAATAAGTTGTTTCAGAAGAGAAGCATTTGATTTTTGAAACAGTTTTAAATGTAATGGATGTTCAAAACACTTGCACGATTAATTGCCCACGATAAAATCCTTAACTTTATTTACGCTGTCTACAAATTGTGTGATGCGGTTTATACTCAGTGGGGTATTTTCTGAGCACCAGAAGTCCTGTTCACAGGCCACCTGTGATGATGCCAATTTTCTTCCTATAGCTTGACAACCTTAGGAGCAAATGAACACAGCCCACGTCCTAAAAATACGAGCAAGCATATATCTACTGGCGTACACGCCTCTGGCTTGCCTTAGACGTTAACGGTCGTCGAAACCATTACCATTTTAAACTGAGCTTTCGAACTTGCAAAGGTGTCCGTCCTCAAAGATAAAAGCTTTGACAAAACCATCGGGTAGCAGCCAATCAAAAAACAGCAGGTCAGACTGGAGTGACTGTGCTAGCCCTGTATGTCGGCGCCAGATGGATGCATCGATTGACTGAGTTCTCATCGGAACCTCGGGTTTCAAGCAATTCACGGCCTGTCTTGTAGCTCGCGTGGAAGATTATCTTCTTGTCTGCGAAGTTAGCCTCGTGCCTTTTTCATAGGTGTGAGGAACCCCTTGTGATAATTAGGCGCCCCGTCGTACAGCCAGCTTAAGTTCGTGTATGCTCGACCCAAGCGTGTGTTCAGGATGACCGGTGTATTTTAAAGGGGGCAGTTTAGGCACGGGATGCGACACTTTACGCTCAAATGCTCACTGGATTTTAAGCGTTCCTTCATTTCATAACCCGGCTGCGTATGGTGGCTTTCCACAAGTGTGCAATTCCTAAACCTAGTTCCGCAGCACGTCTATGATGGATGGCCGAGTATGCCATACCAGAGGTGCTGTTTCTACTTGGGTACTCCGGGGGCAAACATGTAGCCACCAGGTCAAAAACGCCTTCGCATAGTCGCTCCACATAAAGGGATCGCGGGGCTATCGGGTCTCACGCATTTTATCTTCCGAGTCGATAAAATGCTTATGGATTTGTTTGAAAAGTGCTCTCATGTAGCTTCGTTTATGAATCCTCGGATAGGTGCTGTGAAAATTGTGAAGCTGTGTTGATGTTGTTGTTGTTGTTGTTGTTGAAGTTGTGCTGTGCTCGTTTCTATTTCACCGTTGTGACATCGTCTGACAGCTGCTGCTCCTTTTCTTCGTCCCTCGTGAAGTGTGTTAAGAAGATTACTGAGCTTCGGCATAATGCTCCTCTTAATGAGATAACGTAATGGCGTCAAATGTTCGGCGAATACTATGCATGGCAACTCATTAATACGTTTATGGGCAGAGGGGTTGTGAAGCGATTTATCAATCAAATAACGAGAGTTTCTGCTTGATGACTGCCACCGGTCTCTAAAAAATACAAGGCTCTGATCAAGCAGGGTAGAAGATGTCAACATTCTCGGTGATTCAATCGCTCAAAGTGGGCAAGTGGTATGAGTTTTCTGACCCAAAGTTCGATACCGTCATTAGCGAGATGGTAAAGAGACAGAATGAGATTGAGCATGGTTCTAATCAAAACAGTATCAGTGACGGAAATATCTCGCTGCAGAAGGTAAAAGAAAGGCCTATACTGTACTGATGATAGTTAATGACCGTGAAACAGCTGTGTGCCTCTGACTTGCTAATAGCATAATAAGCTGTCTACGTGCACCATAATATATTTTGCGCCCTCTTAAAGGGTAGAAGTCAGTATTTGACAAGAAGTTATCTTTTATATCGTCGTAGATTCTGGTCAAATCAAAGCCGTACTGTGTGAAATGGCAAATAATTAAAATTTACGGAGAAAAAATTTAACCTTCCCTCTGTCCCACAGCTTACAGTGCTACTTCACACCCGCCCTTATTTTAGGAAATCATAGTATGCAGCGAATAGGATAGTGAGGTTTGACTGACATGAGCACGTCTTTTTCCGACTGAGTCTGATCGCAGGACGAAATTAGGGTTATATCTGCTAGACAACCGATCAGGCCATATCGGCGAGTACCAGTCGCGCTTGACCATGCATATTATTTCTGATTGCAACGGACAACACGCCAACCAGGATTCACTTGATGGAGCTTTGAGATGGGTGACAAACTGGACCTAGTTTTCCCGTCGCAAATCCTCTGGCCTAGAGTTTATAGCTGGCTGGTTGGCGATGACCATTTAGTCTTAAATGGCCATTCCAGTGTTCTTTGCGCTTCTCGGCAGAAATTCTGCACTATAGTCGTAATTTCGGGCGTATCTGTTGGTTTAAGCAGGTCGAATCTTTCCACTCATTAGGTTGAAGCGAAAAGAGTTTCAAGCTCGTGTCGGTCACCCACAATGAGCCGAAATCTCAAGCAGTAAGCGCAGGATTATGAACAGCGTTCTCTTCTGTTGAAACCAGAAGAATTCACAGGCATAAGGACACTAATCAATAAACCGAACCACGCCTTTTCCATTCCAACTCGTGCCGGTCAACAATCGAAAAGAAATTTTACAAAAAGCTCATGGCAGTAAGAGTAAACTGATATTTTAGGGCTCAATTTTCACCCTTAATTCACCACGTCACAATCGTTGCAACCCAGATCCTACGTAGGCTTTTGGTTTTCGTTGACTTGAAGGGGAAACCATGGATTGATCAGGCGCTCCTGACAGCACCTTCATGCATTCTGCGATTGAATCACGTTATCCAGTAAGTCGATCTTTTGGTAGTAATTTGAAGCCAAAAAGATCGGGGTAGTCTCAAATATGTATTCCAAACATGTTTTGGTCCTTCTAAGTCATCGAAGTCTTTCAGGGCTCTTTACTGGTTATGAGCTTTCTGTTCGAGCAGTTATTGAAAACCCTAATAATTGCTTGTCCCGGGTTGAAGACTGACAACCGACTTAAATAAATATGTATGTTTGTCAATTTGGAGACAAAAAGGACCACCATTTCGGTTGTCTTTCGGGTGCTTATCAGTCGCTGGAATGCCTACAATCTGTTCAATGTGACTTTGGTGTGTCGAAATGGTCAGCGAAAGAAGTCAATAGCCCCGGTGGCCATCAGAAACCCACCCAAAATATAAAATTACGTTTCTTTTTATTGACATGGACATCAAGCTGAAATAGGGCCTGCACAGGAACACTGATAGGATATGTAATTAAGAATCCCCTAGTTCGGGGGCCTTAACCTAAATTTCAGGTATATTATGGTTAGGAATAAGGATGCACTTGGATTTAAGATTAGGGTTTAGGTAAGGGTTAGGACACGGGTAAGCGCGCCACCTACAGTCTAACGCAAAGACGCCTGTATTACGGGGCATGGGTTCTATTCCCGTGCCTCACTTGGATACTTAACCCATGCTGGTATTACGGTCGTTAAACAAGGCAGTGTTTGACAGGAGGATACTAAGGAAAGGCAATATTGGCTGCCCCCTCGTTTGGTTATTTTCAGGAAAACGGCCAGCAGATCAAACTGATAGAAAGGCCAATCAAAGGAAGACGTCGTTCCATCGTATTCTACACATTTCTATGTGTTTATCCGGGAGTGCAGGTATTTGTCACTTTAGTTAATACTTCGTGCAGTTGAGGAGAAGCGTGTAAATTCAGCTTGCAGCTCGAGGGTGCTGATCTGCCTTCTCCGGTGGGTGAAAACTGATCGTGGTTGGTTGGTTATAAGCAGTTATAGGCGTCTAAGTCCCCTATCACCCGACTTTCCTCTGCACTGTTGGGCACTTATAGGAGTAAGCATAGTTATACTATCGATTGCGATAAATTCTGCTATTCAAAAGAATAAAAAGATGTGATCAATGGAACAAGCAGTTTACTGAGCTGATGTTTCGGATCTTCCCTCGAACACATAAACACAGACAGTCGCAAATAAACGATTACGTCCTTTTTTCTTCTTTTTCTGAACTTCTTCATAGAAATCGCCTTTTTGCAGCAGCAGAAGCCTAGCAGAAATTTTTCTTGGCTTTTAGCTAGAACTGATATCGGGAGTACGGTATACCATCTACGCGCAGTGGGTAGAGCGTAAGACTTCTGCCCAACAGGTCGCTAGTTCGAGCCTCGGGCGCCACAGCGCCTGGGGTTGGGCATGGCCGGCTGATGACGGCTAATAAGCCAGAAATGGCCATTCCAGTCTCCCTTGTCTTTGTCGGTCATGTTATTCTGCCTTACGGCTGCTGGTGGGGCTTGAGAGTTAACCCCAAGGCACAACGGGACAAGTGAGTCCCGTAAACGATCGGTGAGAGCCCAACTATATATATATATATATATATATATATATATATATATATATATATATATTCAAACAGGAATAGGCGCACACCGATCTAGTGGCTTCCCGAAGCAAACAAGCTCCGTATGGGTGGCAAAGGTCACGAACAGGCAACCAATTACCAGGCCGAAGTCGGCCAAGTTATAATTGCAGAGAGGAGACACGACAGAGAATATGGGTAGATTGATATATATATATATATATATAAGTAAATCAACCTGTGGCAGAAAAGTTCTGATGAAAGATATGCGTTAAAACAACCTTGACGAACCTCAACAAGACCTTGTACGATTCGCAGGAATATGACGGCTCCATAATGCATTCTGCAGGAGGCTGGCACTAGAAGATTCACCAGAGCACTGCCACCGACGGCGATGCCAAAGAGCCGATTTGCCGGGAACTTTGATGCAATCACTCCTCCAGGAATTTGAGTGACCATGTAACCGTAGAAGAAAGAACTGTCCACCATGCCACGTTGCTTCGAGGTCCAGTAGAAGTCAGGCTTCTACAAGCAAAACAAATGGATGGATAAGGTGATGTGCTCTGAGACGAAAGTCTTTTTTAGTAAAAGGTGAGCTCATAAGTAGGCTAGCTCTAGATAGATGATCGTTCAGGAAACAAAGCTGTCGAACTTGCGTCTGCTTGAACTGCAGCGGGAGGCATCCGCCTTTCTTGTTAGTCATCACTTCCAAGCCCTAAGTAGGCTGTTATGCAGGACAGGTAAGAAAAGTCCCAGCTTACTTTGCCAGCCTCCAAACCTGTCAACTCTTTTTAATTGTTGTTTCAACGCAATGCAAAATATGTATAAAATTCCATTTAGCTGTAATAGGTTACGTCCTTCTCAGAAGCCCATGGGAGCAGTGCCCACCAGAAAGTAATGATTGCTTTTTTATTGTGCATCGATCCTCAATTAGAGTACGATGACTACTTGGTCTGAATTTAGACCTCAGATCCTCTAGAGCCTGAATTAAGGGGTCATAAGTAAGTGCAAGATTGTCATTCATTTGAAGATAATTTTAGCAACATCCTCATTAAAATAAAATGGAGGCTGGCACATGTTAAGTGTGGTGGCCGATCTTGTTTTAACCATTTCGTTGCAGGCCAATCGTAGTGCATTCTACTTATTCGTCTAACGCAATCTGTCATTTTTTCCAAGCAGCTTACGTATCTAAACAAACGTATCAAGACGAAATTCCAAATTCGTGGCGATTAATTATACCAAATTCATGCACAAATCTACATTGTTCTTATCCAGAAATTTACCAGAGCAATCATCACCCTCTTCAGGAAAAAACCAAATGCGAATAAATACTTTATTTTCCGAAAACCTGAAGCTCTTTTTTTGAAAAACGGAAACCGTAGCTCCATGGGATGTGTCCTAAAAGCAGCAAAGACGATCTTTTGTTTTAACGTTCCCTATTTTGCCTTAAGTGTGCAAATATTCCCTAAGTGGCCGCAAAAAGGCTCTTTATTAAGCAGCTATTTAACATTTTGAGCCTGTAGCAAGATAAGCTTTTACGTTATGGTTTAAAATCTTACGTAATTTTGAATAAATCGGAGGCAACTTTCACAGTTTGAGTAATATTTTGCAATAAATTTGGCCATTCTACTGCGCATTTACAATCGTAGAACGAGGTCAAGAAGTAATCAAAATAATTACGTGTCCCCAATATAAGCATAAATATGATTATTTCTTTTTTAGCAGACACATTATGAGCAGCTGGCAGAACCTTGTATGAATGGATTTTCCCCGACTTCACATCAGAAAAAGACGAATTACTTGGATATTCGTGCGTAAAACACCCATATTAAACACTTTTAATTGAGCAACTAATTAAAGAATGCTACTCCTCTAACTATACGCCATTTCATCAGGCCTGTGCTAGAAACGTTCGTCTTCTTCCACCATTTGGTTTCATGTTTGGTTCAATATATAAATATGCTTGAAACTGCAATTTCTATAAAGATACATCTCCGAGAAATCCCTACTTGAGAAAGTGTTTTCAAGTAACTGCTGGACGCAAATTACATAGACTCAATTGTTACCAAAAAGCCAACCGTAATTTTATTAAACAAAAGTTTCCTTGACATGCGAAAAATGGTATGCGTTAAAAGTTCGTTAAATAATTGTATTTCTATTCCGTGGTACCTAACCCGCGTCTCCATATGTGACCCTATGAACACTTTGTGACGTACTGGTCCGCGAAAGCAATAAAAATCCTCTTTACGCAAGTCAATTACATCTCCAAAAAAACACGAAAACGGTAAAAGTATAACGAAATATTGCAAAGCTCTTTTACAACTCTATAAGTAATCATTAGATCATTCACTAACTGCCATGGCAATAGAAACCAAGAGGCGAGTTCCAGTAAGCTGTCGCAAAGAAGGCGGGACGATCTTTGGATCCATCCTCAGAGACAAACTCAATACGGGTAGTGGATCGCACAGGCGTTGCGTTAAGACCTGCAGGAACTTGACCCACCTGGCACAGCAGACAATTATCGTTACACCTGTAAATATTCTGGAAAGCACTTGAGAGAGGTCATAGTGGCATAGTAAATGCATCCCATATCTGCGGTAACATCTGTGCAATCCACTATCCTTATCTGATTTTGCTTCTGAGGATGAATTCCTGTGAGAATCCACAGGCGTCAGGCTAAAAAATTCTTGTTACAGCTATCATGTCTCCCTTCGTCCTAACTGCCATACATACATGCAGCCTGACTCTCAGTCCGCCAGTCAGCCACTCCACGCAAAACACACTTTGGGCTGACTACGCGGTCCGCGTTATCCCGTCAGCTGGCAACCTTCCAAGCCACGGCTTTTAGCGCACCGTGATAGTTTCAAGCGCGTCAGATTGTTTATAGGGAGGAAAATGCGCTATGCTGTTGACCTCACTCTCTCCCCCACCCCCAAAGTCAGACCACCATCCAAGCCAGTTAGTTGTATGATGTCGGTAATTTTCTTATGACCTACACCTTTCACGAACTGCTTATTGGGCCCTTTGTTTCAGCGTTAAAAGTAGCACTACAGCGGGCGAGGTGAGGGGACTCCTTCGCTGTCTGCCATCCAGTTCTTTCGATTATAGATTACTCTTCCAGGAGTAGTTGCTTGTCGGAACTCCTGCTTGGAGCTGGACGGTGCAGTACAGAGCCGCGCGCATTCTTTCCTGCAATTAGGACACCAATCAGAACCACTTCCATGTGCTCGAATATCCTCAGTATCCGTCGAAAGTACATGAGCCTGCAGTTCCACTTGCGAAGTGATCGACTCAAAGGCGCGAGCAGTATTTCATCTCAATGCAAATGCCAGATCTTCCGGGGACTGGGGTTGGGAAGGTTTAATTTAAGCCAGCTTTCTGCCGCTCATAAAAACAGAAATAATTATGATCCAATGAATGTCATTTTGTCTACCGGGAATTTGAACTTTACAGTCAACAATTCATATGGAGAGCGCGGTTCCATCAATAAGTGTTTACAGGTTGTGAAAAGTAAGTTTTTTTCCGCCCGTTGAGGGAAAACCGGACAAGGTATGTGAGCGAAAGCTTGGCCACTGCGAAGAAATTAATCGTCGTATATGCTTGCGAGACACATTTTGTGAAGCATATCTCAACTACTGACCCGCTCACCTTCGTGCGTTCATTTTGCGGGGCACGCAAATATAAAGTTGGCAATCCCACTTTTTTAACCGTGAAGTTATCTTTGGTCGGAAAAGTTAACCTATTTATACTTGTCTTCTTCCGTGTGATATTGACTTCCTTATGCTATTTGGCGTGTTCGCAATAACCCCCCCCCAGAAAAATAAGCGGAGATAAATGTCAAAACGCTACAATAAGTACCAAAACTCCTGAAGAAGTTGGGTAAAATTTTCAAAAGGTTTTTTTCGATAAAAGATCTTTTTAAAAACCGAATGTCAACTTGTCTCTCAGTGTGGAAAAAGTTCCCGATTAAGTATACATGGCGAATCCGTCAAACCCATTTAAAATGTTTAAGTAAACCTTCAAGTTATACCCAGTAGAACTCTTATTGGATGGTCAGTATGTAATTCTTATTGAAGGACTTTCAAAACAAAAAAGGTTTTAAGAAACGGATTGGCAAACAATGAAATGCCAAGAGTTTACCTAGAAATCTGCTTTTTCTAGAATTTAAATATTTATAAATTTTGATTACTTTTGTGTACATGGCCCTGCTCATGGATCCTAATGGATTCTTTATTAAGCCTTGAAGCTTCACCTCCTTTGATCCGTTTCACGAAGTTAGTCAAAACACCTTACCAATGTTAGGCAAATGAAAAATACACCATCAGATGACGTGGTTATTCTTGTAGCCTGAAAAGCCAGCAATAGCATAGTCCTCGGCAAACATATGACTTTTTAAAATATTCAAAATCCAAAGTTTTTATAGTTTTAACAGTTAATATTCAAAAATCGGAAATTTTCCAAAGTACTCTAACCAATGTGCTAAAATATTTATTATTTTCTAAATGCTCTGCATATTCTCTTCCTCAAAAGGGCCAGTGTTGGTAACTAATATAATTATTAGTGGAACCGCAATTATGACGGTGCTGTAGTTAGTCAAACCATATTGCGTCACGTCATTGACTACTGTGTAGTCATTTATGTCTGAAAACAACTTACTGGTTAACTTCATGGTATCGTGTGTTTCAATTCATATTACGGCAGAGGATGAAATGCGTTCAAGCGAATAATTACGGAAGATTATGGCATCTGTAAATTTTAAGTGAGCGTATAATCATGAGAAACTGATAAAAGCAGAGGTAAATTACACAAGTGATTTTAAGCCTGATAGGACACGTAATAAGTACGCCCTCCATACTTGGGAAATATTTGTACTATCTTCCTGGGAAATACTTATTCTAGTGCCTTAAATTTAATTCTGATCCTACCTCTGGTTTTACAACTTATCCTTCTAGATCTGATCTGAGAACAACCCTGCAATACCTAACCTTAGCGCTGACAATGCTTGTAGTTTTGCACGAACCCACCTGAACACATTGGTAATATTTATTCCCAACCCCCACTGAAAACACCCTGATAAAACCCGCATTCAGGTGGTTATTTCGGCTTACCTCGCTAACCAAATAACCCTGCTCTCTGATAATTAATCAGCTTGAAGTCTCTAAAAATTACTACAGATTGGGCGCAGAACTAAATCACAAAATGTGGGAGATCTGCAAGTAACCATAACCCAATAACTGCGTTGGTAGATGGGAATAAAGACTCGTGTATGATGGTTTTGAACCTCGTTCTACCACTAACAAGGGTAGTGTGCTTTGTTTATTTAAAAAAAGCTATGAAGCAAGCTATTTACAAGGGGAGAACAAATTATGGATCACTTTAATGTGCAAAAATGTACTGCAATACATACCAGACATACATACAATTTATTTAAACACGGTGGTTGGGTGCCTTTACCATCATCCGTAAAAAGAACCCTTGGCAATAAATAAAAACATAATGTTCGCGTATGTTTTACGTTAAATGACAATTCTGCAACAAAGTTATTCGCGTTTTAGGGAGAATATTCAGGAGCGTTGATTTTTATGATATTTTTATGGAATATCGCAGTTTAACATTTTGTGCTGGAGAAAGTACCGTGGGTTTAAACAACTCGAATCATAGAAATGTCTCCAACGCTTCCGTTCTTCTTCACGCATACTGCTTTCCTAAAATTTTTCAGATAAATTCGCAAATTTGATGACTGCGTTCACTACCCATAAGTAGCGGAAGGACATTTCATAGGGGTATATAGGGGTATGCGAATTTACTTCAGAAAAAATTCGTTATACATAGATTCTAAACTTCAAAGTATGAGATAATTCAGTCCCTTTAGACACATAATCGCCTGTACGTTAAGCACAATGAAGGCATAGTTATTCGCTTTTTTAAAAAGACTTAACGCATGTAAATATCGAAAATCGAGAGAAAAAGTTATATGCAAGCAGAAATTTTCACACGTAATTTACATGATTGACTGGAATACTGCCAAATCCCTGGGTTACGCTCCCTTCCTACCTGTGATTCCATTTGAGTTTTCATTTTGCAAACTGCAAAACTTAGGGTTAACGTGTCACGAATTTCGGAGTATTCTGCACGTAGAATGCTGTCCAGAATGCCTTATTTATCTTTTTAATTTCTCCTTCATTTCCACTACACTGCTCGTCTGTAGCCTCTATAATGTCATAAACTTTTTAAATTCATCTTCTTGCTCTGCTCTATTCCACCACCGCCACCGCCGCCGCCATGACCACCACCATCATAATAATAATCATCACAATCATCGTCAGCATACCCACTTTCAATGACTTCTCGTCAACTTTCCGCCCACGCTGCCCGTTCTGACCAGAGCCTAGTTAAGCGCCTCCTCACTGTCAGCTTATCACGTCATGGGATGCCTTACTCGCTGGTGCATGAAATCCGATCTCCTGGGCGAGATGCTGAAAATAGGCGGAGAGACCAGTCATCGTCCTTTTCAGAAGGGGAGGGAGGGCAGCAGCAGACCCGCCCTTCCTCCGCCCCCTTTCAACTTTCCCCGAAGGGAACCGCTAGGGCCCCAGCATCTTTTAGCCATTTTAACGGCAGTGGTGGCGGTACATCCATAATTTTAGCAGTTCCACAAGTTGCACGAAAGCATGGAAGTCTAGGACGTTTATGCACAACTGACCACCGCCTAACCTGATTGGCGACAGAGGTGGTTGTGCCTGCGGACTTTACCGGTGTCTCGCATTAATCCTAGTCATTTGGGGCAGATTTTAAGGTCAACTAGCGAGGACTCATATCGAACAGCTCGTTGCTTAAGTGGCTTATACGTTGTCACAACTGTTTGGCATCACTCTATGTTCATATCTTCCAGCCAGTGGAGAAAATGGTCGTGAGGGCATGTCAGTGGCCGCTGTGTGGATTTAAAACGCACTGGCGAGGAATAAAAGCCAGTTGTGTCGACAGTGTAGGGTGGCGGGCTTCCAAAATTGAGCCACTATTTCTCAATAAATACTGTTATTTACCACTCGTTGATTATTTTAACTACGATAATGAAGTCAATTGCTAATGAAGAGCACCATTTTAAAGAGAGATTCTCTGGAGCAAAATTTGTGACTCGTTCACAGCGATCATTCATGATGCCGAGAGTTGCAGCTTTCGACCACTATGTATCGTTTGCTATCGTCCGGTGTAAGCACTACTACGTACCCATTTTTATCCATGGTATACGGAGGTCCTTTTATTGAAATTGAAATGATACTTTCAAAATAAAGCGTATCGCTCTTTCTCTCTCTCTCTCTCTGTCTGTCATGAAACGATACTTGAAATTCGAAAATTTGAGTCAACTGCAAAATATGGTGTGTGATATTGTAATTTTAATTAGCATACAGCATAATTTCAAGATATGTCAGTCATACCAGGAGCCTGGCTATTAAATGCGTGTTTTTTTGACCACCCCACACAAGCATACTTACATAAACGCGCACTTAAGTAGTAGGAATGTGTTCTCTAATTTTAGATGCTCTACCAGGTTCAAACATAGTTTGTAGAAGGCATGCATGCAAATATCATTCCGTGTGTTCATTTTATAGCACACAACGTTTACTTCAAAGTATCTATTCATAGAAAAGGCAGCGTTCAGGTTATAAGCTTGCTATTGCAAACTATTTTAGGACCATACAGCGCCTTTACGTTTATACATGTTCATTAAGAAATATATAACGCCGTCCATTTCTGTAGTAAAATTGTATGACTCCTGTATGATTCTTCTTAAATGCACGGAGGAATATATGCTATTCTTCTCATACAAAGTATAAAATTCGCAGCTTGGAAACTGTAAGCGTAAATCAAATGGTGGGTCAGCTTCGTTTTTTTCATTACTAAGTACACTTTAAAACCTAAGTTGTAAAATAGAAGGAGGCGCAATTCACAAAAAATTAAACGGTTAAATATTTTTGAGTTTTAAAGGGCAGCAAAAGCACTTTGGAAAAAGTGTACCACTCCAGTGGTAATTTTTATACAGTGTGATTTTTGCAGGCGCCTGGAAAGGGCATATTCAAAAGCCGGTATGCTGACATGACTTGAAAATTTTTAGAAGAAGGCCGCACGCTACTCAATATTACAACTTCGCCTATGTACAGTAGATTGCCTTACTCATGAAATATCTATATCAGAGTTTGGAGGGCAGGCCCTTTAAGGTGTTGAATCTATCTTTTTTGTATTAAATTGATGCACAAAAAGTTTTTTTAATAATAAAGAGTTCACTTCAGATGGGAAAACAGGGATACATTAGGCAGAATCCGAATTTTCCTACATTATTAAAAGCTACGGATGAAAGCATTTTGTTTTTGTGCGCAGTACTATGAATAAAAACTGATATAAGCCAGAAAATATTGGAATATATCCCTTCGGAGAACGGAAAATTTTGTTTTGTTTTCACGAAAATCAGGTGAATGCAGTTTGAGAGATCACAAGGTTTTCGGTAAAGCAATAGCAGATTCTGGCTTAAAAATTACGTTTTGCAAATTGATGACGTTTTGTACCAAAAAAACGCTGGAATAAACTTGTGTGAAGGTAAATAGTTTTACCACACCGATAAATAGAACCGAAAACGCGCATATATACGAGACGCGATGACACGCCACCACTTTTCAATGTCACGGCGTACGCGAAGCCTGTCAAGACAATCGCGATCTGCGGTTGACTATTAAATGAATAAGGAAACTGGAAACGGATGGAACATAAGATTGATATTTCATTGGAAAATCTTAGTAAATACTCGGTCACTCTCTTATGCGTTTGAAATCTTAGATCTAGCCTGAGATGTAAGCAAATGTCTCGAAAAACGCTCCATTAGAAAGAGAGAAGTATGTTCTTTAATTTTCAGCAGAAATTGTGTCCCCAATTCTTAGCGAAGTCAAAAAATCGGACAAATGTTCCCAGTTTTTCCTTGACTTCACATTGGAATAAAGTTAAGTGCGCAGCCTAACGTGAAGCATCTAATTAAAGTGATTTTCAAAAAGGTAACTTATTATAGGAAGATTATAAATTAATTATAGGCATATATTTTCCCGGCTTTTGCTGTGGACGTTTATTTTTCTCGGCAGCGAGTTTTAATGTTTGAGTGAGTCTACAAATACGACCCAGACGGTAATCTGCATTAGAAAGAACGTCCATAAAAATCACTACTTCATTAAATTCTTTTTAAAAATATCTTATTTTAAAGTTTTCCTAAACACATCGAACGGAATCTACATTTATGGGCAGTCGACTGAAAACACTGAAAATTGTAAAGAATTCACACATTTTCAAAGATGCTCTGAAATTCATCGTAATAAAATCTCGTGATAGTTATAAAAGAAATTTGAAAACAGAAAAGTCATCTTGATTTACACAAATGGTACGGTTTCGGTTGTACCTGACGATTCTATTTAACTTTATTAGTCCATGACCGGCTTGTGAACATGTAAGCTTATGAAGTATTATATTCCCGTGACGTCCCTATCAGTACAATCAAGTGGAAATCTGTTTGCCTTGGCCAAACGTATCTAAGACAATGCACAAACGGAAGAAAAACTGCCAATTCTCGTGAAACGGTTTTGGAATATACACTTGCATGTTTGGTTGCTTGATGACGGCCATACTTTACGTTGCACTTAATCTAGATGAATATTTACGTGCAAAACTCTGAAAAAAAGTATTTTCAAAAGTAATTCTACTTTTGCTGCTTTGTTCACTCGTTTAGTTTCATGGACAGGCTTTCTATACATTTAAAACTTCAGTGTATTCAAAATAGATCGATTTTTCACCTTGTCATAATTTGAACCTTTTCTGAACAAATTAATATTTCTAGAAAATGTAAAATTGATTTGTAAACCACAATAAACCTTCTTTTTCCTAACGATTGATTCTTTGGGGGACGCAGCGTGCACTGATTTCGCGTAACGCGCCGTAACTCATGAAGTCCATAAGATTTCACGAGTTAGGTCAGATACTGTAATACCTTCTAAGCGGAATCACATGTCAGGATTCCAGCTAATATTAAATGACCTAAAGCACTTGGTGTAGTGTTTAGTAGCATTTCTTGTTCTGCATGTGCCTTACTATAAGTGCAGGTAGAGTTTTCGACTTTTATTAATTCTGCTTGATAAATTATGATAGTTTTTCCGGACACCGACCATTTCTTTGCAATGACAAGCAAAAAAGCTTTCGGACAGCGAACCTGTCCGAAAGTTTGGAGTCCTTGAGGACATTAAAAATACGTCCAAAAGATAAATCTTTACATTATACGATATCAATTAGTAAACGTTTATATAAACGTAATTCCAGAGGGAAGTTACCATAAATGGCACGCTTTCCAGACTCCTCTCTACATTGTTTTTGACCTATTTTGAATCTCACGAAGATAGATGACTGAATGAATGCTTCTCAGTCAGGTCCTTAGAAATGACCAAAACCTCGTTCTGTAATGAGCCACTATAGCAATTCAGATGAATTGCAGTCAGATCATCACTCCATTTATCGTCCTAGGAAATTGTCACACGAAACAAACAGTGTCAAACACGTTTAAATACACACCTTCGGTTTTTGGATGTCGGCCTTATCTGAAAGCAGGCTATTATTCCATTTTTTGCCACCTTTTCTGTCAAAGGAACCCTTTATAGCAGTGATAGGAGACGCGTGAGCACCATGAGTCTCCCGGTGGAGTTGCTTGTGAAATCGCCACATGCTTCGGGGTTCCTGTGGTTTCATCTAAATCTACCAGAACAGAATCAGCGTGATCTTCTACTTTGCTCTGCAGGCAGCATTGTTTAGCCTGATAAAAATCTGTAACAGGGAATACTCCATTCCGTGAGAGATGACAGCTATTATTGTTGGTGAAACGGTCAAGACTAGGTTTTCACGATCAGCGGACCGATCAGCGGACTGATCAGAGTATGGATGTTCTGAAATTGTAGTTTCAGTGTCGATGCGAGGCAAATGAGGTGTCGTGTGCAATGGAATAGTTGCCTATCAGACTAAATTTCGAATATCTAACCTTCCAAATCCAGATTTGAAGAGAAAGGACTGGTAGCTGGCTTTTTTAATCATGCTTAATTATTATACTCCTGCCATACCCTTCTCATTTCTTCCCCGTGGACTCATACTACTTTCATTTACACTCTATAGAAGTGGGCGAGCTCGAGGCACCCAATATGGTGAATGCTATCAACTCTTGGACATTAATTAGGAAATCATACGTGGTTCTCGAAAAGACAAGAGGTTGTTATAGTCTCACAGTTCTAACCCTAAATTCAGTCAATAAACACCTTCGCTAACAACTCGGTTTTTAATTGGACTATAACACTTATTTTTCCGCTGGTGACCAAAAATACCGAAACGCATCCCCTTACAATGCCCTAACAGCCAGTTAATGAAGTAAGGCCTCCGGAAACAAATATTTAGAAGGGAGTTCGAACCAATGAAAGGTGGAAGAAAAAAGTAAATGGCAAAGCCATTTACAAAAGTTGAGGTTTTGGACAGTTTATTTCAGTTCAGGCATGCGGATGTCTGTGCACAGCACAATTTGACGTTGTGACCCTGCTCCATTAATAGAAGACAATTTACCCGTCATTTGATAACACCTCCCCCTATGGAATGATATTCCTGCTGATGCAGTCTAGAACCCACCGACTCCTATTTACAAGATCTTTTCAAGTTGAGCGTGTAAGTAAGCCCAGTTTTGATTGGACTCCAAGCTATCGGTCAGGGCCTCATTGCTCAAGTGGTTAGATCGTCGTCTGTACTCAAGTCTTGACCCTGTTTTCGCGTTCTCGAAGCATGTTGAGGCCACCAGGTTTTTTGTATTCAGTTAAATTGCTCAAATTTGCCAAAACACACAAAGGTGGAGCAACGCTGGGGATTATCTCCAAGTGTATTGGTGCCTTTCGAAATGCAGTTGAATGACGAAAAACTGGTAATGGTTTTGTCCTAAGTAGGACAGTTTAATGATTTGAACTATGGAAAATACGCAGATTGAACAGTCCAAAGGCATGGGCTGTGAGAGGTGTTTACGCAGCTTACCTCCGCAAAACCAACCATGTTCACTTAATGTGACTGTTCTGCTAAAATCACACTGTGAATCTCGTTGCACCCTTATAATTTGAATATGTATTTCATGCAAATGTTTGCCAACTTTGTGAATGTTTTTGTGTTTTCAAACAGATAGAAGGGAATTTTGAGGAGTTCTGTTTGATGAAACAGCTGATGTGGATTGAAACTGTCACCATATTCTAAGGACAGCTCAGTTAGCTCTCATTTCAATTAACAGTCTGAAAACCAGTAGCCTACTTGTGATACCCGAGCAGATCAAATAAATTGGCACGAAATTCTCAAAACTATTCCGGGAATCCCGTTTATTTACTTTCATACTTGTATGACGAAAATGAACCCCCGGAAACAATTTTTTTATCAGAGATCGGCTACAATTAATTACTCGAACTCGCTTAGTTCTAATTCACGATTTAAATGCAGATGCTGCATCCCCCTCAAGCACAGTGTTTCCTCATGAGAAAAGACTACGTTTTGCATGTCAAGACCGTTGCTATGACGATGAATGGTGAGCAGTCATCACTGGCACGTGGAAGCAAGAAACAGGCCTACATTATTAATTGTCAGGCTTGGCAGCGTTTGGTGTCTCGGTTCCCTAGTTGTCTGTCATCTAGGAGAACACACATACCCTGAACCGCGTAGAGTGTCCTCTGATGAATACGGAAAATTCCACGATAAATAATAGTTAGTGTTTTAAGTTGTCGTGAAAATTGTGCACCTGTCTCCTAAAACTCAAAACTGCTAACTCACTGTGGTGATGTTGGCAATTTCGATAGCCTCGGGGATTTCGGCGGCTGCCGGATGCGTGTTATTTCGCATCTGCAGCGTAACCCAACCGATATTGCACCGGATGCCGAAGGTGATCATGAAACCGAAACAGCACATCCATGCAGTGTAGAAACGCTTCGAGCATCGACAGAGCAGGTAGTTGGTGCACTTGTGTCGCCACTTGGCTGGACCCTTGATCTCCTGCTCCTCCTCCTGAATAGTAGGCACCTGCTTAAAGATGGGAATGCCATCCGGTCCAATTCGAGCGGACATACTCATTTGTTTCTTGATGCGAGGGATCGCCTGATCTGTGGCCGACTTGGCCGTCTCGCCCGTGTGCTCGTTGGGCTTCATCATTAGGCCGATTCTAGTTTCGCAGAGAGAGAGAGAGAGATGGCGTGAAAAAAAGCCAGAAATTAGGGCAGACGGGAAAAATTGAGTTCCCACTGCGTTAACCTACACTATTGGAATTTTAAACAATTATTGGCTTCTTCAATCATTCACTTCGGTGCTTATGAAAGTCGTTTTGTGCACGATTGGTCCCCACCCTTGCCCAGGGTAGAGATGTTCAGTAGAGGAATTAGACTCGGACACCTCCTCGGACACCACTCGTCAGTTTGCCATAATCTTTTCCAAGACCATTGGCGTTTGCCAATTTTTAGTTAGACCAACGGACCCCTTATAGACCTTGGGAGTTCCCCGACCAGTTTTAAGGAAATTATCAGTTTTCCGGGTCAGTTGCAGGCCCTTTATCATCGCCGGCGATTCCCATCATTTGTCTCACAACGAGATGGGCGCCAATTTGACGAAAGTTCACATGAATTATTTCACAGTGGCAGTATGTTCTCCCCGAATTTACCGCATTCTCAATTCACGCGCCTTCCTGGGCCAGGTGCCATAACAAGGCCAATAAGACCAGAGGCGAGGTCGAGCGTAGTTGGCTGTTTGGCGTGGCGTGAGGATGCACATAGGCATGCCAGCACACCCTACATCGCTTGTGTGCCGTTTTCTATGGCTGCGCATTCTCAGTGCCGCCTACCGTCCCCTGAGCTGACCCCCGTGTTGGTCCAACACATCTACCGTACGACCCATTCTAAGGGCAGTCACACACACACACACTCGTATGCATAGGACTGGATGCTCACAGGTACGCTGGTTTTAAAAGTCAAGCAGGCTTCGAATAAGTGGGTGACAGAGATCGCACTCAGACAACCACCGGCGTGATCGACCTCCGTTAAGCTATGCTAGCAGAGGTCTTGAAGGCAGCGATGTGGGTAGATGTATGTACACACGATAAATTCGACCGTTGATTTCGACGATGTCCACCGTATGCTCCACGGAAGGGTGGTGCAGGGACGCTGACTTGCGCGTGAATTAGTTTTAAGTGATATTAGCCTTGCGCTGCAGCTACCACACTCTCTCCTCCTGCCCCACCTCAGCCCGGTGTCAAGACAGAGTCAAGAAGACCAGAGGTGGTAGAGGACGCAGGTGGCTGGCGTGGCCGGGTCCCCTAAGTCCTAGCCGCCCTAAGGCGTGCCACCACACCTCCCATGTTCGGCATTTGTTAGCGGAGTGCAACCCGAATAACGCATGCCATGCCCTGATGTGGCCCCCGTGTTGGTCCAACGCATCTACCACGTTGCCCGTTTAGGGGCACACACACACACACACATATATATATATATATGATAGTGTGGGGCTCACCGATCTGCTTAAGGAAAATGTATGTTCAATTTTACCCTGGAGCTCAAACTAGAGCTCTCGCAGGTGGTCGCATAGCGACGTGTAGCATATGATGAAATGGAACCGACATCAAATCGAATCCCAGGTGTGCCACACTTGGGATTGGGTATGACTGGCTGATGACGGCTAATAAGCCAGAAATGGCCATTCCGGTCTCCCTTGTCTTTGTCGGTACCATTTCATATATATATATATATATATATATATATATATATATATATGATAATAGTGTACATAGATATATAGTATATACATATATAAGTCAAGTGCATGTGGCTAGGATCGTACTCGATCCCATTCTGTCCGCCCGCCAGCTAGCCACTGGCGATAAACGAACGTTGTGTCATAAGACACATGCCACATATAATGCACACGTATGTTGCAAAATGTGCAACAGGCAAGATGTAGACAGCTGTTTCACGGTTGTTACCGATCATCAGTACGTCGTATTTATAGAAGTTAACCTAAGTCATGGAACTTGTGGACGTAAATTCATGTGATCACTTTACGAAACGTGAAATGTTTCAATTTTTATTTATCTGCCTCGCTCCTTTCTTGAAAATGTTCATTTGCGTGCAAAGAATAACTATAACTAATTTTATCAGTGAAATTGCTAAAAGATGCCTGCTGAATTCAAAGTTTACTTTTATTTTGGTAATTTACTTTGTTTATAGCTATCCTCGAGTAAGTTGGCGCAGTCTTGTGTTTTTTTACGACAGGACAGTTATCTAGTAATTCTTTTCAGACCGGCCTGTGAATATGTGATTTTCCAAATCGTACATTCCTTAGACGTCCTAATCGGGAAAATCAAGTGAAGTTCCCTCTGTCTTAGGCATAAACCACAGACGGTTGGTTAAATTCAATATTTGAGAGTATACCATTTTTGGAGAATATTTAAGGGCAAATTGCGCCAAAAGACAATTTTCAGACATTGCTCTACTTGTGTTTCTTTTTCTTACTCAATTATTTTTATTGAGAGTCTTTTGGACTTCTATCATTTTCGTTTCCTCCGTTACAAGGATTTTTGACGTTTTTAGAATGTTCGCTTTATATGAAAGTTTTTTGGGTTTAATTAATGTAATGTTACCTTCAATATTCCTTTTGATTTCATTTCTTTCAAAGCCGCTCATTATCATTTCGGGGTTTTGGATCCGTCTACAGCCAGAAGTGATGCCCAAAAGCACAATTACTCTTACTCAAACGACAGAAAGTTTAATAACTTTCCAAGCCTTCGTCGTGCAAGGCTCTTTTCTGGCATATCCGATTTGGCGTGAGAGTCGGTACCTTCGCAATCTTTCCAAAGTGAACAGTAAAGTTATTCAAAACTGGCATATTCAAACGCATTGTTCAGTATGTGAGCATTAATCGAAGCGAGAAATAGGGACATTAAACCACTTGACAATATTTTCTATAGGTTCTTCAGGATGAACAGTTCCGGATAGGAGATTTTTAAAGAAAAGAACCACGCTACTTTCAGAAGCTCGAAGCAGCTTAATTGATTGAATTTAAACATAATGAAAGTGGACAGTTCTTTGCTTTAATGAATTTTCTCGCTGTGCATATGGAATGGAGAACCAAGTATGTGTCAAAATATTTGCAAATACGTGGGTAAGATTTTTAAACTTCACCTTCTGTGCCCACCTGCTTTCAGTTAATTGCCGGTCGTATTCAAAACAGCATACGCTGATATCACAAAGTTAGCTGAACACGCATTTAACCTCATATGGCATGTGTCTCACTAAAAGAATGCAAAAACACAACAGCGGACAGCAAAACCTCATGCATTAGAAAAGAAGGTGCTGACAATAGCAAGTAAAACTGAAATGAACATTTATAGCTATTAAAGCTTCATCGGTCATCCCCATCCCATTCCATGTTTTTTTGGTTTTTTTTTCCAATCCACATTCTTTCTTAATCAAGCGTTTTTTATATCTGAGGCTGTAAAAATGAGCTAAAGGCCAGTTTTTCGTGTCAGGTGAGTTCGGGAACATGCGTTCTGTTGGAAGTATGTCTACTAGTGGCTACGTGACTGCCTGCTTGAGCTCTAGATTCAGCCTTTAGATATCCTTAGACAATCACGTTCCGCAACGTGATTGGTGAACGTCCTTCCACTATCCTAATGTAATAAAATACTAGATTCCCGAGTTGTGGACCTGATCTGATCAAAAATGGCATAGCGCTGGGCCAGACAAATTAAATAGTGGTTCAATTATTCGTGCGACTTCTAAATTTGCGTAGAAGGTGCTACATCTTGCGCTCCGTTCTCGACGTTAAACTCGGTCATACACCTTGCCAGCTGCTTCTGCGTTCGCCCAGTGGGTCTGAACATGCCTCTAGGTGCAAGTTCATCAATACCATTAAAGTTGGCGTGCCCTAATGATCATTTGGAACAAACTATTTTGGACCCTTCTAACCAGCCAGCGAATGAAAGCCCTAAAGCATACACTGGGTAGGGTTAGGGTAAGGGTGAGTGCCCCCCATATTGCCATCATTTTTTTTCTTCTCTATCGATCGTGCCCATTAGTAGGGTCGCAAAATATATCGCTGCTGCTCATTTCAAAATTTCAGCTGATAAGGATAGCTGAATTCTACGTCTTCTAAATGTATGTGCAAATGAATATTGCCGGCAAAGATAAGAGAGATTTGAATGGCCAATTCTGGCTTAGCAGCCTTCGTCAGACAGCTATATCCAACCCCAGGTGGTACTTCAAACTAGGATCGAATCTAAGATCAATTGATAAAAAGTCCAACGCTCTTAGCATTGAGCCATGGGCTCGTTATCTTACCGGTTTAGGTGGGGAATATTGACTGCATTCGTTGATGAACGCTCACCAATCGCTAACGGAACTCACTCGTTCCGCTCTGCCTTGAGGCTCACTCTCGAGTCCCGCCAACAGCCGCACAGCGTCTAGTAGTAGCATAGGCACATGAATATGGTCAATAAAGACAAGGGAGGCTGGAATGGCAATTTCTGGCTTACTAGCCTTCATCAGTTAGCCATACCCAACCCCAAGTTATGCTTCACCCAAGTGAGTTCCGTTATCGATCGGTGATCTTTATCAACGAATGCGGGTGTACAAAATTTCTTTGACTTGCAACCACTGATTCATTCTCGTAAACCGGGAGAGAAAGTGTTGATCCTTATCTGGTGCTCGTTTATCCGAATGTTATTTGGTAATTTTGGTAATTTGAACACATCGCCGTCCTTTTGTCGTTGATTTCAAAAGAAACCCCGGCATTCTTATCCAACTCAGAAGAGATACCCTATCCAACGACGAATTTTGTGGCTAGCCTCATCTTCCAAAGTCCTAACATGAGCATCTTCACCGGGCTAATGAAGGAGGAAGTACTTGCGCACGCGTACAAGCCGTCCGGAGTGCGAATGCAGCTGAATGCCTGCCAAATCGGCTGTCGAGAGCTGCAAACAAGGTACTTCCGGAAGATTCAGTTACAAACCATGCCATCTCTTTTAAAGCTGGCGTTTACAATCCTCAGCGAGATAAGGGAATAAGAACCCCAATTTGGCGGAGCTTATACTAAGTTCAGGAAAATTATGCTTCGTAGTATCGTTATCGTTGTATTTAAGGTTGAGACTAAGATTAGGGTTAGATTCAAGGTTATTTGTAGGGCAAAGTGTCTGATAGTAATATGGGCATCCTGTAGTCCCCTAATCTCTTTGTTTTATTGAAACACGACACATCTTCTACGCTACGCTGACTTGGCGGTACCACAAAGGTGGTAGCCTGATCTGTACAAGCAATCGGACCAAAGCATTCACTCTATACACTCAAGCACCTTCCTTCTTCCCAAAACTCCACCCACACGACTCGAGATTCCATCGGTTGATTACATCAAGGGACAGGAGTGCGCTTACGGATGAATTTCCCGGACACGCTGGTAGCGTTTTGCCATGGGGCTCAATTTGACGCATTCACAGACAGTCGCATATTTGCCAAAGTGTCTCCGGATGGGGACACCCGATCGATAAAAGCACTTCCACCCCAGTAAACGTTCAGATCACAACAAACTAGAAAACAAGCCGGTGACTAGATGGCAGAGCTTTGGGCTAGCAACGGCTATCTCAGTTTTTCCTTTTCGTTGCCTTTATTACCCTTCCTATTTTTACAATGAGACAACCATCCCAACGAATTACGCAGTCTCTTCGCTCTTCCATGACTCTTTTATTCGCGATTTTATTTAAGCAGCACTGTTTTATATCTACGCAGGTTTGAATATGATCGGGGGGTGGGGCAATTCCTCGTCTCCGTCGTCTACGAGCGTTTCCCATCTTGTAGGTAGGCACCGGGTGTGTAGGGAGTACTAGTTAGGGGCAGCACCACGCAGATAGCATTTGGTCGCTCCATTTGTCTCGTACAGGTGGTGAATGCTCCTGTGGCCGCCTCTAACTTGTACCCAACTCTCACCTGTGGCTCCTCGAAGTTGGGTTCTTCCCAGCGGCCACACCCCAGGCAACCGTCACGACCGGCGGGCTAAACCAGGTGAGGGTCTCCAGTGTTGTGTGTGCCTCCACACCCGGTATGTCTGACTCCCGAACTTCCCCCCTCCACCTTCTTAAAAAGTCCTAAGGCGGGGGCGACAGCAACCCCGTAGGCGGCCCAGACTAACTCGGGTCGTTCTCCCACTAAAACAAATCCGTGACCCATAGTGGAGTTCGGCAGCCGTCTGGGATGTCCAAGCAGTC